>JAPYZK010002490.1:0-13907 GCA_030522785.1 Platygaster equestris | reverse complement strand
TCACATTATTCAATTCAAATTTCGGGGCACTGCAAAGGGAAGAGACTACAGCGCCGCCTACCACGTTGAAAACTGTACGCGAACTAAAGTTTAGGCTGATTTCGAGGGAGTTCCTGCACCCTGTTGAAGAAGAACATTAAGAACAAGCAAGAACAAGAGCTACAGCTAGTTATAGGTTATGCCGTTATTGTTCTAATTGTTGTTGTTTTCGTGATTTTTGTGCGCTAACTAATCATTATGGACGTCGAAAAACGTAAAAAATCTGTAGTCGAGTTGCAGCAAGAACTCGTACAGTGCCAAAAACAGAAAGAAAGTTGTGTAAAATCGCTAGATTCCGTGAAACCTTACAAATGTGTTGTTTGCGAAAAAGCTTTTACACAGTCAAGTAGTTTGCAACGTCATAAAATCGTTCATACAGAAGAAAGACCATTCAAATGCAACGTCTGCAAGAAAACTCTCAGAACGTCAACTGGATTGAAATTTCATACACGAACTCACACAGGAGAAAGGCCATTTAAATGCGATGTTTGCGAAAAAACTTTTATACAGTTACAGAGTTTGCAAAGTCACAAACGCATCCACACACGAGAAAACCCGTTCAAATGTAGTTTTTGCGAAAAAACGTTTTCGCACGCGAATAGTTTGAAAGTTCATGAACTCGATCACACGGGAGAAAGACCCTTCAAATGCAATGTTTGCAAAATGTCTTTTAGACAGTCAAGTGTGTTGCTATGTCATAAACGCATTCACACAGGAGAAAGACCATTCCAATGCAATTTTTGTGGACAAGCTTTCACAGTCTCGGGTTCTTTGCATACTCACGAACGCACACACACAGGAGAAAAGCCATTTAAATGCAACGTTTGTGAAAAAACGTTTGCACGATCAAATACTTTGCAATGTCATAAACGCATTCATACAGGAGAAAGACCATACAAATGCAATTTTTGTGAAAAAACTTACATACAATCAGGTACGTTGAAAGATCATAAACGTACTCACACAGGAGAAAAACCATTTGAATGCAATGTTTGTAAAAAAACTTTTCGACGATCAAATTCTTTGAAAGTACACAAACGCTCTCACACAGGAGAAAAGCCATTTAAATGCAATGTTTGTGAAAAAACTTTTGCACAATCAAGTACTTTGCATGGTCATAAACGCACTCACACAGGAGAAAAGCCATTTAAATGCAATGTTTGTAGAAAAACTTTTGCACAATCAAGTAATTTAAAATATCATAAATGCAGTCGCACAGGAGCAAGAAGTCACACAAAAAAACAATGTTATGAATGTGATCTTTGCAAATCGAATTTTTCTCTATTCAAAAAGTTGAAAACTCATATTCGCATGCACAACACCAAAAAAGCATTTGATAATTCTGTTTCTGGCGAAAGTTCCACAATTCCGAGTAATGGTGAATCTCAAACGCAAAGTCATCCCATTGACAACAACGAAATCATAGTTACCAAATCCCATTGTTACCAAAAGTTGATCACAAAAGAAGTTCGCATTGGTTTAGTCAGAATTGATGACGTTTTGAATGAAAAACTGAATTCTCTCATTAAAGGTATGACGCATTAATTAATTAAAGGCGTTGTTGTTTACTTTATTACATGGAAAAGTCTTACTGTATTATTTACTTTGCAGAAAATCTCCAGGAACAAAGAGAAGAGCTCCTTAATGTGAAAATTGAAGATGCACCGAGTCCAGTCCATGCACAAAAAGATGGTAAAATTCGCATTATAATGACTCTTTTCAGTAATTTATCTCTTAAAACTGCTTTTATAACAATTTCAGATGTCGTTTACTCCTTGCTGGAAGAAGGAATCAAAAATTCAGAAGAAAAGGAAATACAACTTGAATGGCACGGAAATGGCCAACTGGTAATTAGTGTTAAATAAACACACATCAATTTACAGTATTTTCCTTAGGTATTTTTTTCTGGTTCTGATTTGAACTTGACTGAAAAATTTACATATAATTTTCATTTTTGTTACAATACAGTAATACTTTAAAAATAATAAGAATTGTTCTTACAATAAGAAATACTGTAAAAATAATAATAACGAAAAAAAACATTTTCAACAACGAAAATCATCAAATATCATCAGTCTAATTTTCACTTGATATCTTGACGAATTTCATTCCAGAATCCCCAGGTTGTCAATTCAAATAAAGATGATTTGCACAATGACGAGTTCAGAAAGCAACAAATTCGCTTAAATCACTTAATCGGCGAGATGACTGCAGAAAAACGTAAACTTGCGAATCAAATCCGCTTCCGTGATGAAGTTTTTAATGGAACCATCAAAATACAAGACTTGCGGGTCGATCGAAGAAAATTCATGTCGGACTTGATGACTCGCTTCGACGCCGATCCTGTGTCGACTTGGAAATCTCAGCGCGAAAGAGACATAGTTCGAGTATAGAGATTTTTTTCAATTCTTATGGTTTTTTTTTCGACGTGTACGAACAAACTAATATTCCATTTTATTTAGAATGAAAATGCTGGGAGCCTGGAGAATACACATGAAAAAATGTTTGACTACCTCATGAACATCAGTATCATGGATATGGCCAGTGGCTTGGACCAGAAGCGACAACAGATATTGCAGTACTTAAAAAAATTACACGAAACAGCTGCATTCAACTCGTTGACATGTGAAGTCTCGCAATATCTCGCCGGGATGGATTGACGAATATTTTTAATTTATTATTTAGTACTACGTAGATGTTAAAATTTGAAATTAAAAAAAAATCACCAAATTACATGTAGACGCCCATTTGAACAAGAAAATTTTTTCAAAATCGAATTATTTTTAATCCAAATCTTGCAGTTCTGTAATGTGGCAATTTGTGAATGTTATAAATTTAAATTGTGAAATTGTGTCAGTTTCATGTCTGGAGATTTTCGGATTCGAAAATAAATTCTGAATGTTTTGGTTATGAAGTTGAAAAATTTAGAATTTTTAATATCCTCGTGTGTCGATTTTTCATCTTTTCCACTATTCATAATACTACTCCAACTGTCCGTAGTACCCGAAAAAATAAGAAAGGCCGAAAAATGGTAACAAGTTGAAGAACTCACTGAAAGTTTCCAAATATTGATTTTCTGTACCCGTCAAATTCATTAAAATTAACGTTCAAAGGCCAATTTTTTAGCAAAAAAATCGAATCAAATGCGATTTTATTCAAAAAGGTCCGGGAAAAGGACGAGGGAAGGAGAAAACGAAAAAAAAAGAGAAGTATCTCAATAAATTATATTCACTTTCAATCAGACATGTATCAATATATCAATTGATAGTAATCTTTATTTTTCGAAAACTTTTCATTAGACTGTCTCGCTTGAAGAATAACCGATACAAACAGTAACATAAGAATCGTCCTTTCTCTTACATACGTCACAATTTTCGCAGGTTCTCCCTGCCCATTCACTTCTCCATTTTATTTTTCATTGCATATAACAGAAATATATAATCGCAATAGTAAAACACAGTCCGAAATCGCGATCGAACATTTCGCCCCCTTTTTTCTCCTCAAACTATTATGTTTCGCGAAATCGTTCGGGAACATGGCGCAAACGTCGCGATCGCAATATGGCCGACTTACGTCCCGATAAAAAATAACACTTTCCGTTCGAGTGGCAATATTTCGTTTTTTCCCTTGGACCAATCGAATTCGCAAAAAACGGTGTGTGGAAAAGTGGTGCTCTCGTTGTTACTGTTTTTTGTCCACGTCGTTTTTCATTTTCTCGTCGCGAGCTGAACGAGGCGAAAACCGTTAAAAATATGGCGGCCGGCACTGGAATCGCGGCCGAATTTGAAATCGAAAAAACCGCCGCCTCGTCTTTCTCGCCTAAATAGTGCTATATGAAATGATCGTTACATAATATATATATAATATTTGGATATATTATATATATATTCTACATTACGTTACTAGTTTCGAAAAATAATATTATAGTATAGTGTGTCGTACGTGTACTTGTAAGTGTGTCGGTAGTTTTTTTTATTTTTTTTCTGTATTATCGATTCATTTGTTCATTTTTCTTCAATCTTATTATCTAGATTTAAATTCTCGCGTTTTTTTTCGTTCTCTCTCTTGCAATAATTTTGTTCGCACACACAGTCGGACTTTTTTTTTCTATCACTCGTTGATTTTACATGTTAATTGCGCGGTTATGTCTAAAACGAATACGTTCACTCTGGGCTACACCATCGAAGAGAAACGTTTTTTGAGTTTTTTATAACGTAAATGATTAAACATGTCATGAAATACTTGATTTCGTGATAAAATATAGAGTCAAGGCAGTGTTGAAAATATAATTTGTTCCTAATGAAAGCATTTTTTATCACAAGGGACGTTAAAAATTATGAATATCTCTTAATTCGTACGAATCACAAATGTGCGAAATTTATTTTAATATTTTTTAATTGACTGATTAATAATTTTGAGTGTTTCCACTTGCTAAACGATAGATTTTTTCGATCTATTTCTAAATTGATTGATTGTCAATCAGTTTGACATATTTAAATAATTCTACTTTGGAATAATAAAATTTCATCAATTCCGTCAAAAGTGCAATAATTGTCTATTTTCAGAATAAATTTACGATAATAAAATAAAAAATACGATTCTCTAAAAAATTTATTAATTCTGATGATTATTCATTGTATCATTTCTCGTATTATTGAGCTTTGTATCCTTCAGTACAATTTTCTAATCACATATTCATTTCATCCTATCAATTCCAAAAATTTCCAGAATCAAAATTATGAACTAAAAAAAAATAAAATTCATTTTCCACCAATGACAAATTTCCCCTCCATTTTCGTTTAAAATGCAAAATTTTTTTTCGAATCTAAAAATTCGTTTCCCTTCACGGGTGCAGCTTTTTCCGATCACACACATATCACTAAATTCCGTTGTGTGAGTGTATAAGTGAATGTAAAATCGCTAGGCGCTTTTTCCTTCAATTATTTAAATAACAACCATTTTCTCATTTGTTTCACTAAATATATCACAAACTGCCGGTATTTTCCGCGGCCCCAGTATTTTCCGGAATTTCCCCCGCGTTTTTTCATTTCCCCTTTCCCGCCCCTTCCAATCTATCTACACGGTATATATAAGTATTTTTCCCGCCAACTCTCCTTTTTTCGCCACCAAAACTTACGTATCAGTCTTATTTTACAAAAACAGAATAAAAAACGTAAAAAAATGTTGTTTGGATTCAGCGCCGGGGAAAATTGCGGAAAATCGATCAGAGGCCACCACCCGGAAAAATATAACGTTAAGGGATTACATGTTAGTAGTTACATCACTGTCGGAAGGTGCGACGACCCCGACGTAAGGTTACTTAAATTTTTTTATTATTAAATGTCGAACTAGTAGTTTTTTTGCATAATACGCCGTCTCCTTTTACCCTTACGCGTAAATATCCTTATGTATTCGTAAACCTTAATTGTAACGTGCTTTTTTTCTCCTTTTTTTTCTTGTTTTTAGTTTAAGGTTTCCGAGAGATTAGTTGACCACTTAAGGGGTGAATTTTTTTTACCTCGGTTTTATTCGCGTCGGAAATCGAGCATTCCGCGTTTTTTGGGGTTGACGAAAATCGGGGGTTATTTTTGAGGATTTTGAGTAGTTTATGAGTGTTTCGGAAATTTGACGGGAACTTCGGAAAATTTTTTCCGCCAAAGTTTAAATTTCGTATTTACGAATTGAGCAAGAATCTTGTTGACTATTTTTGATTACGAATTCGATATAAAAAAATGCGGTTTTTTGTATTTTGATACACGTTTCGCGGTCTGATTTTCGAGAACGTTACACGTGAAAAACATGAAAATTGTAAATTTGCGATTTGAAATGAAGAATTTCGAAATTTGCAAACGTTCAATTGGAATTTTTGGATTTGTAAATTTTAGTGATTTTTTTGCAATTGAAATTTTTTATTTTTCATGTATCAATTTCATTTTTAGAAAATTGAAAATTCGACACTTTCAATTTTGACGTTTTGAAATCCAAAGTTTCTAAATTTACGAATTTCATGAAAACTTTGACCATTGAAATTTTTCATGTTCGAAATTCCATAAATTCAAGTTGAAATTGAGAAATTGCAAAATTTATGAGTTTCGAATTTTCGATTTCAAGTTTTTGTGCTTGAAAAACATGAAAATGGTAAATTTTGCGATTTAAAATAAAGAATTTCGAAATTTGCAAACGTTTAACTGGAATTTTTGGATTTGTAAATTTTAGTGATTTTTTTGCAATTGAAATTTTTTATCTTTCAAGTATCAATTTCATTTTTAGAAAATTGAAAATTCGACACTTTCAATTTTAACGTTTTGAAATCCAAAGTTTCTAAATTCATGAATTTCATGAAAACATTGACACTTCGAAATTTCCACGTTCGAAATTCCATAAATTAAAGTTGATAAATTAAGAAACTACAAAATTGATGAATTTCGAATTTCCGATTTTAAGTTTTCGTGCTTGAAAAGCATGAAAATTGTAAATTTTGCGATTTAAAATAAATAATGTCGAAATTTACAAACGTTGAATTAAAATTTCTAATTTGTAAATTTCAGTGCTTCTACAAACGTTATAAAATTTATCATTTTATAAGCGTATAAATAATCTTCCAAAATATTTCCAAAAATACGATCGATTATTCCGAAACCCACAGACTTGGAATTTTTTGTTCTCTTCTAAAAGTCGATATTTCATGATTTTCCGAAATGATATATATTTGTAAGGTTTACGAAATCTCCCCAAAATTTCCATCAAATCACGTCCCACTATCAAAAAATATTTCTCGAACCTCCAAAAACCAAATTCCATCTCCCCCCGAGTCCCTCGATCCCTTTTCCATCAAACCCCAAAAAAGCGGAACCAAAACCCACGAATAACGACCGAAATCCCAAGTTCATTTTTCCTCTCATCGAGAAAACTTGTAGTCAAGGGGTGGGCGGGCGAGCTGGGGGCGGAGGGGAGGAAGACGCGATAGCGTTATCGCGAATTGGGCAAGGAGACATGCTCCTTGAAAGGCCGAGCAGATAAAGCCCTCGTGAAATACAGTTGCCCTGGTAAAGCCGCGTTTCTAAAGCGTGAATAGCAACCCGGGAAAATTGGGGGAAAACCGCCATCAAAAAAGACTACGATTTCGTCCGAAAATCGCGCTCCCAAAGCAATCCCAAAAGAAATTTCCCATTCGCGATCGAAACTGAAATATGGCCAAAATTCGCGTACGATCGCACGCCAAACTCGCACACGAGGTCCACATATCACCGTAAACGATCGTGTACGAAAAATTCCTTCTCGGAGCAGTCAAAAAAACATCGAACGAACGCAGGGAAGCGAGAGAAGCTTGCTGAAAAATTCCTCAGGCCCAGTAGGAAACCGTAGGCTAAATCTAATCGCTTATCAGTTGTAAATCTAATTAAAAAATACGTCGCTATTCGTTAATCTAGGGTTAAGAAGTCAAATATATTTTCTCCTAAGAACACCGAGCTATGAACCTTTTACACCTACACGAGTCGAAGTTTCGATTCGATCGACATTACTGTCAAATTCGGCGGGGGCGTATTTTCCCTCGGGGAAAATTTTTTTTTTCATCGTTTGCGATGCTGTATTGTCTGTTTGGGGGGTTTCCCCGTTTTTTGGGGGGGAGGGAGAAATTCGCCCCGCGCTGGAAAGTGAGACAATTTGCTCCGTAGAATAGAAGGGACGTTTTTTTTGGGGGGGGGGGGGGGGGTTGGGCAGTTTTGGGGCCTGAGCCCGGTTTTTGGGGGGGGGGGGGGGGGGGGGGGGAATTGGGGGTGGGAAGAAAAATGGCGGTTGGAGCGGGGGTTTGAATTTTTCCGTGGTTTAAACTTTATGTATCTTTTTTTTACGACGTACGAAATCCTGCCGGATTTTGTAAATTTGAAAAAATGAAAATTGAGCATTACAAATGATTTTTTTTTTACAGTTAAATGAGTAGAGAGACGAATTTTGTTAAATTTTAAAATGTTAATTTTTTTTACGAAAAAAAAAAAAAAAAACTGAATGACGATTTTTGCATTTTCAAGCAGTTTTGAATACATTGAACCGAAATTTTCTGTACTTTTTTTCTACTGCATTGAAGGTAGTAAAAAAACGATCGAAAATGTAATTTCTACGAAACGAGAGATATAAAAAATTTGTTTACCGAAGTTTTACACAAAACCACGCGAAAACCCGAATCCCCAAAGTGGCTGTAACAAGCCTCGGAATATCACCCGTTTTTCGTAAAAAGTGACTACGTAAAATCTTCCTTACGTGGACGGCGTAAGTTTTTGATATCAGCGGAGTCCGTTATTTTCTGCGGAGAAACATTGTCCTGCGTCGTAAAGACCCTCGTAATTTCATTTTCGAAAAAATTCTTCCCGAACACAAAATTTCCCCCAAAAAATCATTTTTCGAAAAAAATGATAGAAAATTACGCAATTCTTAAAACACCCAAAAAAATCATACTTGCGAAAATTCTTCTAGAAGATTTGTTGTTTTCTTCATTTGATTCCTTTTACGATAAAATGTCGTACATATTACGTAACTTTTGGAACATTTTTACGATTGGAAGAAATTCACGAGATCGATTTAGAGGAAAAAATGATTTTGGGGGGAAATTTCCAAGTTTTTGAACGAAAATGACGAGGGAAAGCCTCATGTGTCTCTCGTTAGCCGAGACGCAGCGCAGCGCAAAAAAGCCAGATACACGCGAGCACATGCCAGCCGAAAATGGGAACGGAAGAGCGATACGGAAAAAGCGGGGATCGACGGGGATTTCATTTCCGGCGTCATTAGCGGGTGGCGAAAATCATATTCGCTCCATACATCGAGCCAGAAATCACGCGACATTGATTTCTCGATCTGGCTTTTTTTTCTCTTTGTATTTTTCAGTGTTTTCCATTTCCTCGCGAGTACGCGATTCGAGGGTTTTCCAAGTGGATTCAATTTTACAAACTGCAGACAAAATTTGCGAACACGTAAATATTTTCAAATTCAAAAATATTGGATCAAAATTCGCACCGAAATGATATGTTTTTTGTACGTAAAACTTCGTTTGTACAACTTAGATATAAAAAATGAAATTTTTGAATTACATCGATAAAATAACGCAGAATAAAATAACAACAGACATAAATCCGAAAAAATGGCAAAAATCAACTACATTATCAAAAAAATTCACAACTGCACAAAATAAACCCCCAAAAACTCCGTAAATATCCCCTAGATCATAAAATCGTAATATTGCATCAAAATCGGAAAATCTCACTTTTTCGATCATTTTCAACAACAACAAAATGTTGTAAAACATTCTCTAACCTTCGGAGGATAAAATTCTCGTGCCTAAAAAACCCTGGAATCGGAAAAAATCATCGCCGAGGAAAAATGGCACGCGCGACATTAACATGCAGCGGTATGCTAAAGACCCTTGACTCAAGTTGGGAAGCCGATAAAATTCTCATCAACGATCGGTTTGGTATTCGAAGGGAAAGATGACGGAAATAAAGGACAAAACCGAATATTGCGCAACCTTACACTTTCCCTTTCGTTTCCTCGACTTCTTCACCGCTATCTTTACGATCACAATTGTCCAATCGAAGGGCGCGTGGTCAAAACGCGATAACCCGCGACAGGGCCTCGAGTTCTTTCGAGGGGGAGAGGGTTGTCGGCTTTTGACCGGGCGGCCTTCAATTGTGGTATGTACAGGCTAGATTTCCGGAGGAACACGTCCGTTCGAGCTTTCTCGAAATACACTCATTTTCCGAAATGGAAAGCTGAATTCTGAAGTCTGGGAATTTTGGAAGGATGTGAAAATTTATAGATTTTGAAGTTGATTTCTTGTGCCTTTAGCGAAATATGTGAGGATTTTTGAAAAATGAGTGTATTTGAGGAACGAAAAAAAATACTGCCCAGTTTATTGCACGCGACACTATGTTTCTATTTTTTTTGGGTCTATCGGGTAAATTCGGTATGTATTTACATGGATAATTTACACTGACTTTCCCTCCCAATACCGAGAAGTTGTGAGTGGAGTGCGTCTGTGTTTTGACAAGTGTCGTTTTGATTCTTAAATGCTGTACAGGAACATTCACTTCGCTTTCTTCTGTCTTGTTATCTTTATTTGAATTTAAGTTCGATCGGGGTTTTTGCTAAGAAATTTGATTTGCGGTTTGGGTTGTTTTTTTATTTGCGATAGAATGCTTTGTTTGTTTGGATTGTTTGTAATGGAAATTTAGAAGTTGAAGGTACTTTCGAATGAATGCCGAGTGTTTTGAGAAAAAAAGTGGGAAATTTATGTTTACGTTTGTTTTTTTACGGTTTTTACGGTTTTTACGGTATTACGATGTTTTTGCAAAAAATTGAGAATTTTTGGAGAATTCGGAAATTTCGTGTAAATTTTTCAAGAATTCCAAAAATGTGAATTTCGAAAATGTGCAAGATCTTTTTGAGAATGTATGACAAATGTTGGAATTTTGAAACATTCGTAAATTTCTGACTATTCGAAAAATTGCAGCAATTTAAAAATATCGAAAATAGATGTTTATGAATATTTTAAAGAAGTTGAAAATTTCGGTAAATTCATGAATGTTTAACTATTTGGAAAATTCGAAGAACTCAGAAATATTTACAAACTGAAAAAACTAGAAAATTGTGAACGTTTGGAAGAAGTTGGAAATTTCGGAAATTCGAATTTTTGAAAAATTTGAGAATTATGAACATTTATACATCTAAAAATGTGAGAAATATTGAAAATTTCTAAAATTTTGTAAATTTCGAAAATGTACAAGATCTTTTGAAGAATATCAAAAATGTTGGAATTTTGAAGAATTTGTACATTTCAAACTATTTGAAAAATTCTAAGAAATCAGAAATATCAAAAGATTGGCGAAAATAGATACATATTTATGGACATTTTAAAGAAATTAGAGACTTCATAAAATTCGTTAATTTCGAAATATTTAAAAATTTAAAAGAATTCAGAAATATTCAAAAATTGGAAAAACTAAACAATTATCAACATTCCGAAGAAGTTATAATTTATAAAAATTCAAATTTTTTATAAACTTGAAAATTATGGACAATTTTGATATTTTGAAAAATGTCAGTAATGTTGAAGATTTCGAAAATGTTCAAAATCCTTTTAAAAATGTACGAAAAATGTTGGAATTTCAGGAAATTTGTAAATTTCGATCTATTTGAAAAATTCAATGAATTCAAAAATACAAAACGATTGGCAAAAAAAGCTACTTATAAATATTCCAAATAAGTTAGAAATTCCGAAAAATTCATTAATTTCGAAATATTTAAAAATTTCAAAAAATTCAGACATATTCAAAAATTGAAACAAAACATTCTGGAGAAATCAAAACTTTCGAAAAATTCAAATTTCCGAAAAATTCAGACAATTTTAATATTTTCTAAAATTTTAAAAATTCAAAAATGTTATTCACGTCTTATCAGACCAAATTAGAAACAAAAACTTCATTTTTCATTTTTTCGAAAATTTTTCATTTCATCTCCATTTCCGCAAAATTTACTCACATACACTCAAATAATCCGAAACTCCAAACTGGCTCAAAAAAACTTCTCCCGAAATCGCAAAAAAAATTCCGAGCCCAGCAAAAACCCCAAAATTCATCCCCGATTCCCATAAATCCCCAAAACCTCTCAAATCCCACATTTCAACAACTCAAAAACTCATGACTAGCTCGAAACAATTCTCTGCGATCAACAAAAAAACAAGTACCAGGGAAAACCACCATTCCCTCCCAAATCAGCATCGTAGGAAAACAAGAAAATCAAAGGAAACACGATTAATGATCAGCCACTGAAACTGGACGGTTTTTGTGCACGGTTTTCTGTCGGAGAAAATTACTGGACTTCCCTGGCACTCGCGCAAAACTCGGAAAACTCATTTCTCGTATTTTTCTACTGCTTAAAAGATTCCAAAAAAAGTTTGCCATATTTCATTGATGTTTTTCGAGTCGTTCACGAAGCCTTCGCTTCGCCGAAACAATAATAATATGTAGTACCGTTGACTGGAAATCTATCATTAGGTAAATATAATTGTTTTTTTGTTCTGGTTTTTACTTATCTATTTTTCAGAGTTTGATTGGAATTTTAACGGATTTTGGAAAATATTGAATTATGTTCGGAAATTTCAAGAAATTGAACAAGTTTTATATTATTTTAGAAAATATGCTAATTATACTGGAAAATTTAAATTTTCGAACCTCGAAATCAAAAATTTTGCTCAACTCGTAAGTTCAACCTTTTTTCGAAAACAGTAATTTGGTAGTATATCTAGAAGAGTTCTAACACAGTTTGAAAATGTTGAAAAATTTCGGGAATTTTCGTAATTTTTCAAATTTGTTACAAATTTCTAAAAATGCTGAAAATTTTAATAAACATTATGCAATTTTGGAGGATTCAATAAAATATACGACAATTATGAAAATTTCGAAAATTCTGAAAATTTCGTAAAACTGACAAATTGTGAAATTTCGACAATTTTATAATTTTTTTGAACCCTACAATGTTCAAAATTTTCAGAATCTTAAAAAATTCATAACTCATATTAATTTTCGTAATTCAAACTTTCCGAGACTTCCAAAATCCCCCAAATTTTTGAAATTACGTGAATTCCCAAAATTTTCAGTGCTCTAGATCTCTCCTAGGTAAACTACTCAATTTTGGCCCAAATCCCCAAAAACACCGTTTTCCAAAATCCGTAAAAAAACCACAGTAAAAAAATGTCCTTAAAAATTCCAGTATGTCTTTTCCCAAATAAATTCCGTCCTCGTTCGGCATTTCCTCCGGCAATTCACGAACCTCGTATAATTACACGAATCTCCATATATATTTATATGTATCTCTTAAAATCTTCGCAATACATATACATATATACCATATATACAAAATATCCGGATGCGCCGAGACGCGAGCGCCCGTTTCCCGGCCCAGCCCGATACAACGTATAAACAAAATAAAATCAGGCTCCATTTGTCCTGTTTCACAGTATAAAAACCAGCGTTTCCTCGTTTTGATATCATCATTAAAATCACCATCATCACTTTTGTGTTTTCGTTAGTTCCGTCGCGTTGGCCCGAGGCCCTAGCTATTTCTACTTACGCAATAACATACATTTCTCTTTTTTCTCGTCTTTCTCTTTTTCGATGACGTCACGTATATCTTCATTTATTTATATATATATATTTATATATATTTGTGTTTATGTATAATATTTATATATTTATATACCGTCGCGTCCCCGAGAGCGACGCAATTCGTCAACAACTGAGACATTTTGTCCTTCAATGTATGTACACGGTTCGTATAAAAACGTAACGAGAAAAAAACATCACAAAATGCGCTTAAAATCTAAGGATCGCGCGCGAGCCACACTTTTGTTATTTTCCCGAAAAATATGGGGACAGAATTTTGAGTACTTTCGTGAAAATTCCGAGTATTGATAATTTTTATTTTTGCGGAAAATGAACGTGGAAAAATGGGCTTTGGGAAAAAAGTGGCGGGGATCGCGCGCGGTTAACGAACTTTGTGAAATGAAGAAATTCGCCTCGAAATGTCGTCGTTCCTTTTTGGGGGGTGGTCGTGATGCTGTTCCGGGTTGGGTGGGCGACTACGGGGACGCGGAGGCGCTGACAGCCATCAGGGGCGCCGGGGGGAGGGCCACCGGTATGTGGTAATATTTACACTGGGGCCGCATGCACGTGCCCTTGACCGCATCTCTGCACACTGTTACGCGGTTCTCGATCACCTCCACGTTTCCTGGAATTTCCGAGTTTGTTATTGGTTTGCGGGGGGGGGGGGGGGGGGGGGTGTTGGGGGGGGGTGGGGGGGGGTTTTGGGGGGGGGGGAAT
>JAPYZK010002489.1:0-18739 GCA_030522785.1 Platygaster equestris | reverse complement strand
ACGACACGGCCAGACACGGCACGCGGCACAATAAGAAAGAAATACAAAAGTGTTGGTTCAACACTTTCCTAGGATTTTTCCCAAACCGCTTGAGGCGCTCTGACAACTCCCCACAATCAGCACTTACTCAGGTGCCAACTTAACTTTTAGAGGGCGTTATCTGAAATACTTTTTTTTCCAGTGCAGAATCTGTCTGGTAGGCGTAGGGAATAGGGTATCGGACCGATACATATTGATATGCATCCCTACTGAGTGTCCGGGTCAAACAATGTACAAACTTCCGAACAAAAGCTTACCAGCGTCCATCAAGACCAAATCGCCGTCCTGGACTATCTGATTATTGATGATGTAATGAATGACGTTAGCATTCGCGCCCGCAGCGACAACAGGAGGATACGCCAAAAATTGCGCCCCGTTTCTCCTGCACTCGAAGTCCACTTTCGCGAAAATATCATGCTCGCTCATTCCGACTCTCGCTTCCAAAATGGTGTCTTCAATCGCTTTCCCCGCGATTTCACAACTTCGTTTCATCAAATTTTTCTCGGCCTCGGACTTCACGATCCGCGAGTACTGCATCAACAACTTCGGATTCCTAACCTGCCCGTGGTTTCTCAGACTCGCGCGTATTCTCTCGTGCAGCTTCCTTTGATGCGCGTTTTCCAGGTCGTACCAAACGACGCTATTTTCGTTTTTCTTCGTAAATCTCTCCAGAAAATCGGCGAAGTGGAGGTAGGAAAATGCGTGGTCGACGCCGAAAAAGGACGTTGCGTTTTCCGCGCCCGTTTTGGGCCCGTCCCAGAGTTCCTGTTTCGGGTCCTTCGGTTGCACGAACAAAGTACTCGAAATTTCGCAGTTTCCGCGTATTTCCAGAGCCAGAATACTGTCCGGTTCTTGGCATCCGGAAAAGTACAAGAAATCGGTGTTTTGGCGGAAAACGTGGGGGATTTTTTCGGAAATGTAGGATTTCGTGGCGGAGGGGAGGATTAGGAGGGAGGATTTTTTGGTTTCTTGGAGAATTTTCGTCGCGAGATTTTGCCGGCGGTTTTTGAATTCGGCGATGTCCATTCCGGGCAAAATTTCGGTGGGCTTCAGGAGGTGGGGGTGGGTAGCTGGGGAGGGCTGACCGAGGTTTGTGATTGGTTGGCGCGTGGCTTGGTGGGGGCGCTGCAGGGCTGATGAGCATTTTGGTCGGGTTAGTCGATCTGTTAGGGGCGAAAAATTGTTGGAATTTTATTATTTTGGGACTTGGGGTTATTGGATGTTTTTAATTTTAGAAAATTCCGAAGACGTTGACGAGTTTCGAATTCCGAAATTCTTTGAGAATTTTTCGAAAATGCCTTAGATCCCTATGTATTTTGTCAAAACTTCAGATTATTTCATAATTTCTCGAAACTTTATAGTGAGAACAATTTTTTATGCAAAACTTCGACAATTTTTACATTCGCGAATTTTTGAAATTATAATGTATCGGAAATTTACGATGCATGGAAAAATTCTGATTTATCGAAATTTTTAACAAGAATCTTCATAAATTTCACTTTTTTTAAAATTTACAATTCTTTGAAACTTCCGAAACTTCCAGAATTTTGAAAGTTCTGAAACTTTACTTAAAATTGCTTATAATTTCACGATTTCTAAGAATTTTACGAAACTTCAAAGTTCCCAAATCTGTAGAACTTATAAAAATGGCCGATTTATCCAAAACTTCGATACATCCGAAATTTTCGAAGCTTCAAAACTATAAAACTTCAACGTTCGACAAAATTCCTAAATTTTATAACTTTTGCAGTTTCCGAAACTTTCGAAACTTCATAATTATTGTTAAAAACTCAAAAATTCTGGTACTTTCGAAATCGCCAAAGCTTGGAAATTTTAAGAGTTTACAACATTTTTAGACTTCGCGATTTTTAAACTTCTAAATTCATGCGAAACTTCGAAATTTCGGGAATTCCAAAATCCCCTGAACGTTTAAATTGCATTTTGTTTCGCGTTTGAAATTCTGGAGATCGAAAATCAGAATAATATGTGTATTTCCAAAATTGATTAATACTTGCATTCAAAATTCGAAGATCCAAACTATCAAAATTATTAATTCACCGATTTTCTCTCGAATTCAAAGTTGGATTTAAAAATTTGAGAATCTTTCGAAATTAAATGTTCGATGACGAAAATTGAGTTTTCGAATTTAACGGATGAAACAGAATCCAAAATTTTGAAACGCTGAAATTTTCGTAAATAAAAACTAAAATTCAAAAACTCCAAAATGTTTAAACATTTCCAATTATCTGAATAAGAAAATTGTGAAGACAAATAATGCTAACATGAAAAAAACTCCATCAAATAATTAGAATACAACATTTTTTTGAACGAACATTTTTAGAATACAGAACATTAAAATTCAGATTGCAAAAATTTTCCAGTTTATTATTTTTTTTTTAACTTCAGATTAATTCTCAACTTCAGAATTTCAATTTTGGAATAAAAAAATTGTGAGTAATTTCAGTACAAAATTTTCTCAAGATCAATATCAGTCAAAAAATTTTCAATTTGTTCAATATACTTCTAAAAATGATTAATTAATACAATTTCACGAGTTAATATGTTACTATTTTCAAAATGTCTTACGAAATGTTTTTTCTTTAATTCAAAAATATATTGTTGACATGTTTGACTCTGAAACAACACTTTCTTTCGAACTTCGAAATTTTCCAAATTAAAACAGATCGATTAAAAAAAACCCGCGAAATAATACTGGTTAGATTAGGTTAATTTGTGTTGTGACGTATATCGTATTGTGATTCCCCGACCAAATATAAACAAAAATGTCCTTTAAATTATCCGTCAAAAATGCAACGTGTAAACTAAAAAAACACAAACACAAATTACAATACTCAAAAAAGGACAATTTCGCCCAAATTACCTTTTTTTCTGCCGATGTAATTCATCAAATTTCTCGAGACGTTGAACATTTCGACCCGCTGCAAATTACTTTTCCAACCTTCGTCCAAATTTGCTCACTATATAATAATTAATTCCGCGCGTAGTTCATTTGACATTAACAGTAATTTTAATTTTATCGCCGAGAAAACACAGGAAAACATTGGGACGAGAGAAATTTGACATCAATAACAATGGGATAAAACAGATCCGGATCCTACCGACAGGTAGGTTTTTAAATTTCCCGCGCTTTGTGTCAACTTTCGAATAATTGGAAATGTATAGTGTTTATTTGTCTCACCGGAAAAGTATCTTTCTATACGGCTCGAACAATGTTTTTCACTTTTCAATATTGAAAATACTAGAAAAATCTAGTTCTTTCTGTTTTTTGTTTCTGTTTTTTCATCTTCGATTCAAGCCGCGCCGCGATAGGATATATATAGGTATATAAAGTTTCATAAAAAGACAGACAATAATAATTAACAATCTTTTATTATTGTCAGTCTCAATTACGTTTTGATCCTTTTTCTCATTTCGTCCCAGATCCGATAGTCTGTATGATTGCTAAAAAACAATTTTTAATTACGTCACAGTATTAATATCGCAAATTTTGCATTGCGTTTAAAATTCAATAAATCGAATTTTTAAAACAACTCCTCATTCAATCGATCCAATTTTTAAATAAGCAATGAAAAATTGATATTTTCTACATTTTAACATTTTTGGAAATTTGAAAATTTTTTAGAATTTCGAACTTTTGAAATCTTCAGAAAATTTTTCTAATTTTTGAAATTTTTGAAGTATTTATATTAACGACTATTATGAATTTCGACATTGTAGAAAATTCCGAGATTTGGAAAATTTACAACAATTTCAAAATTTTCAAAAAATGCACATTTTTAAGAATTATTAAAATTTTCGGTACTTCTAACTTTTCCTGTATTCCCAAACATTCCAAAAAATTTGAAATTCATGAAATCTTTGAAAATGTCGAATTGCTGAAAAATTTCTAGTAAGTAAAATTGCCGAAAGTTCAAAAATTTTACAATGTTTACAATAATATGTAAATTGTCGAAGTTCTAAAAAATTTTCTAAAATGTCGGAAATTATCAAAACATTTTTCAAACGCCCAAATTCTTTGAATTATTTTTGTAATTTTCCATATTTTTGAAATCTACGAAATTATTGAAAGTTTCTGAATTTTTTTCGAAATTCCGGGAATAATTTTTGAAATTTCGAACATTTTTAAAGTTTCTCGGATTTCCGGAAATTTCAGAAAATTCAAAACTATAGATACTTTTATAAAATTTGAAGTGCTCGAATTATCAAAAAAGGGCCAACATTTTCAAAATTTTCTAAGTTTGCCAAAATTTACAAAATTGATTATCCTCGATCTAAACTTCCACCTACATCTGGATATCGATCGAGCGTAATTCGATCGAGCGCTCTCGAATCTACCGCGAAGATCTTGACAGCGATAAGGCTCCACGTTTCACAGCAGGGAGCGAATTCCAGAAGCCTGGAAAGTCATTAATGCTTTGTCGTTTTTGAGTTTGTATTTCTCGAGGTTTCTATCTGATGGTGTTTCTATCCGTCTTATCGCTCTCTCGATCAAGCGTAATGTTTACTTGAGACTCCCGAGATGAGCGCTCGATCGACATCCAGCTGTATATCTTTCACCCATCTTACACTCATCTTACACCGCACCGGTGGTAAAACTAGTAACAATGGATCGTCTGGTTCTTAATAGTCTAAGGATTTGTGATTCATGAAATAGCTTTGTTACCTTTTCAATTACCCATCAGTAGTTGATAGTTTAGAAATTTCCAGACGAAATACAGTAATATACATGAAAAAAAGGAATTTCATGACAGTCATCGTCGCATATTATATTGGTCCCCAGCATACAGACACGCCGTTTTCGGTAGTAAAACCTATAATTATAGACATATACGTAAATTCATAAGAAATGTTCCTCAATAAAATTCATGACCACATGGGAGAACTGATCATGTCCGGAAAACAAAATACTCGCGAGAATAATATCCGAAATTTACGAAAAAGTCGACTTTTTAAGTATGATAGAAAAATACGATAAATTCTGATTAAATAATGCAAAAAAACGTCATTTTTCTAAAGTTCTAGATTTTCGATTTTTTACGTTAAAATGCATATTGAATAATATTATATAAAAATGCAAAATATTACCATTTGACTTTTTTTCGGAGTTTGAGCTGTTTTTTGGTACATACATTGAAGACACGCAAATTGTGAATAGAACGATGATAACACAAAGAATTATTCTGATTGAAATTTTCATTTCGCGAGTGTAAGTCACTTTTTGTAACAGTGATTTATAATTTTTTGAAGCAGTGAAAGACGAATCTGAAAGACGAATCGAGACGGAATAAGTTAACAATTTTATTTATACGTTTTTGTTAGTTTATCGATATCACATTCGCCTTAATTCATGGTTTTTAAATGCTGTAATTCATTTCTTTTTAAGCATTAATGAGCTTAGATTATAGAGCTAGAGTCCCTATAAATAGAGAGTCTGGCTATCTGCAATGTGTTAGTGTGTACAGTATGTTCCATTAATGCCTTCACCTATCTATATATCGATATTGTATCTTGGGTATATCTATATATATCAGATTTTACATTGTCACTTATAGGCGATCGATATATTTCGATATATCGATAAGTGAAGGCATTAATGGAACATCATGTTCCATGTTCCATGTTCCGAACATGCTGTACGTGTCGATCGCTCGACCCAAAATGGCGTCGGCTCGCACACATACATCCGACACGTACGTACAATCGCTTCTTCCTATCGGCGGAGCCGCCATTTTGGGTCCAGCTTTAAATCCAGCCAATCAGACAGTTAGGGCTGACAGCCAAACTCTCTATTTATAGCACTGATCTATATATGTTACACTAGATAGGGGATGACGTCATTTCTCGTGACGGAAATAGAAGCCATTTTAACTGGGGTATGTTTTCAAATTCGATTATGTAGCCAACACAATGAACCCCGAAGGTCTATGTTTATCTTTTTCACACTCCTTGAGTGCGAACGAGATGAACGCAGACCTACGGGGGTCGTTGTGTACAGGCCTTCAACTGACTGTATACATATAGACATATACGTATATAGATAACACATGTATATATATAACATATATGTATATACATACTCATATATATGTATATGCAATCTTATGCTTTACTTTCATCGTGTTTGAAATTTCGCGCTGAAATTTGAGAACATACTTCAGTTAAAATGGCTTCCATTCTGGTCACGGCAAAGCATTGGAGAATGACGTCATCTTCTATCCAGTGTAACATATATAGATCAGTGATTTATAGGAGCTCTATGCAAAAGCAACGAAAAGAAAGGTTTTTATAAATTTTTCCTTGGAAATAATAAATATAGGCATGTAAAATGCGAATCACATCTCCAAAAACGACAGTAACTACCAACTAAAGACTACGCTAGAGTTGGAAAACGGGTATAGCGTTAATAACAAAAACTGTTTGTAAACTGTTTAAATGTACAAATGCAACAAATGAAAATAAATATTGATATAATGCGAAAAAGGAACTCTGTGCAGAGCGAGGTTGTCTCAGTCTCTCTTTATGCGAGCGAGAGAGTGCTCGGAGGACGATCGGTTTCTATAATTTTTACGAACTGGAATCCACCCCGATCGAAATATCTTATTTTTAACGGGAAATAAAAACCTACACCCACTGGCACAACTACGACTGGCAGTGGCCAATTTCGAGAAAATTGCGGACAACAAAAATGCACTCTTCTATATTTATGTACATAGTCGCAATTTTTTCGCGAATGTGGAATCTCACCCCAATCAAACTCCTTATTTGTCATCTGGAGCTCAAGGGCTACCCACGTGTATAAGTATCTTCATGTTGCAGTGGGTGGTTTTCGAGAATATCGCGGACAACAAAGATGACGTGCTCCTATGTATATATACATATCCACCATTTTTTCGCGAATGCTAAATCCCACCCCAACCAAACTCCCTTGTTATCAGAGGCAGCTCAAGGATACCCACAGGTACTACCATTATTGGGTGGCAGTGGGTGGTTTTCGAAAAAATCGCCGAGAACGAAAATGCACAATTCACTTTTTCGTAGGTTTCTATACGATCGCGGAATCCCACCCTAGCTAAAAACCCTCATTATCAATGGGGGTCTGGGGGCTACCCACACGCACAACCCCCATGGGGGGGGGGCAGTGGGTGGTCGTCGAAAAAATCATGGACAACGAAAACGCAAACTTTGTCTTTTATATATGTATAGATATTTCGGATATAAATAATATTGGACAAATTTAACTGTACGATCGATTTGTTCATTCGAAATTCTATTTAAATTTGTTTTAGGACATTTTTACATAATTTTCTTAAGTTTATAGAACTAGTGGGCATACTGAACAATTCGTGAATATTAATAGATTTTTTCAATGTTTCTTGATTTCCAAAAATTACATGTTATATGTCTTTTTGGACATTTTTTAAATCAGTGTCAATTTTCACTTACATGTAAATTTTTGGAATCAATATTTTTACGAAACTTCGATCTTTTCGGTCATTTATGAGAATTTCCGAATTTATTTCTTTTTTTCTAACCGATGGCTCAAAAAAACTTTAATCAGTTAAAAAATTTTAGAAAAATTAGGAACTCCACGTTTTTGGTATTTTTAAACTTACTCAAAATATTTAGTACATTTTTGAGTATGTAATTCTTCTATGTAAAACTTTTCGTCAATTCCATGAAAAGTCACTCATTCATTTTTTTTAATTCTTAAAAATTTTCAGGATTTTTCCAAAACGTAAATAATTCCAAAACTTCTAAATTTTAGATTTATTTGAATCTACATTGATTCATAACAATTTTTATCTTTTTTTCTGCATTCGAAATGACTTACCAGATCAAGGAATTAAATACTCACAATTATTTTCTTCAATTTCCTGTCGTTTCTGAAAAAATACAAAATTTACGTGCTGGCATTTTTCAGTAGTTTCGATCATTCGAATGGTCTCACAATCGACTTTCACGTTTATTAATCCATACATTTTGTGTAGATACATAAAAAAATCGTAATTGAAAATGTGATTACATTATATTACATTATTCGACGATATTAATTAAACATTAGTCTGGAAAATATGATAATTAAAAACATCATTGCTTCGTGAAAAATAATCATTATTCCTTCTTTCAATAGGTATTATCATAGTAGCCTTCCTAGATTGTGATGATCTGTCAAAAAATCAGTTAATTAATTGAAGTTTAATATTCAAATAAATCTAATTACATTATACATTCATCCCTCGATTTCTCGCGCTCGCGCTGGTCTCACCCCCACAGAATCGGGAAGCATACGAATTTTCATTGTTCATAAACAATTAAAACCCGTCATATTTCGAAACTATTTTATTTTACAACTAGTTGCGAAATATATACTATTATTACACTAGTCAAGACTTCAATTGTTTGAAAAATGACCACCAGTAGAAAAACACGCACTTTTTTCATGATTTAGAAAAAAATTAATTGCTCAACCGATTCACATATCGATTTTTATATGTTTTATGAAAAAAGTATTAGTTTGAACGCCGTGAAAAAAGTGCGTAATTTTTCCACTTTTGGCATTTTTCAAA
This sequence comes from Platygaster equestris, assembly GCA_030522785.1. Classification (NCBI taxonomy): domain Eukaryota; kingdom Metazoa; phylum Arthropoda; class Insecta; order Hymenoptera; family Platygastridae; genus Platygaster; species Platygaster equestris. The sequence goes on along the minus strand of JAPYZK010002489.1, from coordinate 10,112 downwards.
CGCATTTTTTTTACGCTGTAGGATATAGGATACAAAATTTTTATTACTCTAGTTGCAAAATGATATTTTTCTGATATTTACCTTTGACATCCACATTCAGAGTTGATACATTTCCAGTTTTCGTAGCCAAATAAGGAACAAATATCGTCACATCGAATTATATTACAGACAGAAGGTTTTTCTATTGGATCCTGTGTATCAAACTTTTTTGGATCTAATCAAATTGGAATATATCAATTTATTGAAACATTATGAATTTCGAAACAAATTGATCAAAATTGAAGTTTTTCAATTTCATCGTAGGCCGAAAAAACGAAAAAGAACTTTCAATTTTCGTTCTGATTTGGAAAAAAAATTCATACATGAACAGTTTTTTTCTAAGCATTGTGAATCGAACGCCAAAAGTACGATTTTCAACTCACTTTTCAATATGAGATGACCATCAATTTTTATTACACTCGTGGCTAAGCAAATTATGAGGCAAAGTGTCTTCCTGGTAGACATTTCGATGAATGAATTTTGAAACGGCTGATAAATCATACGAAACTGCAAAATTGGTCAATTTCACGCCCCCTCCCGCTCCTCTTCGATTTATATAGAAATTACAAATAAATGAGTGAATGAGTCTACAATTGAAATTAAAATAAGTGACTCTTAAAAAGACATTACTAGAGATATTGCCTCTGATGCATCTTCGGAACGAATAAAAGAAAAGATTTCAAACAATCAAGCGAAAAAGATAAAAAATAATGATCGTGGTAATTTTTTATCAACAATCAATTTTTATAATAAAGTTTCGATCTTCAAGTTTTTCGTTCACGATCGCCGATCATAATTTAACGAAAAGACCAGAAGACAGTGAAGATCGAAAATGTCGTGTGCAGGAGCTGTAATAGGAAAAAGTATGATTAAAAAACCGGTTTTTCAGGCCTGAGCAGGTCAGTAAAGAACCATTTATTGCCCTGATGTGTGTAAAGAAATATTAAAGCTAAACGACTTCATAATTTATTTGATCAAATCACCCTATCGTCCGGGAAACCGCTCTGGTTTTAAAAACCAGCGCGGTTTCAAACTTATTACCATAGCCTAGTATACCTATGTATAAGACTCTTTCATGTATATAGATATACTAGGCTATGGTGAAAACCGCTCTGGTTTGAGAACCAGAGTGGTTTCCCGGACCCTAGGGCACACGTTTGAATCGAAAAAATAATTTTTCTAAGAACATTTTTCATCAATCACATAATTATGTACTTTCATAAAGTTTTCCATCCCGATGTTAATTCCCCCTGAAATCCGTATATTGACCGGCACAAGCAAACCATACTGCGCTAATTTGTACATTTTTTTAAGCTCCAAAGACCATGTGTACCAAATCGTAGAATGACTAAAATAAAGGGAGCCATTGAAAAAATCACCACTGCAAAAAACTATATTCTAATACCCACTATAGCAATCGCACGTTTTCGAGTTGGACGAAAAATTTGTGACCCGCGTAATTAAAGGAGAACATGACTAACATCGATGCCACTAATCGGGCCAAAAACTTCAAGGAATTTTCTCGCTGATTCAACGTAACGAGTAACTAAAAAAAATTCCATGTAATTTGTTTATCATATTTCGATAAAGTTTTTTTGTGAGTGCAGCTTACGCCATACATTGAAGCTGTCACATGAACAGTCGTAACGAAAGTACCAAGCAAAATCAGATTCGATAATATTGGTCCAGAAGACCTCGTAAACCTGAAAAACAATGATTATTTATTGTTTTTCGACTCAAAGTCATTATTGTAACTTACTTGAAGATATCTTTATGGCGTTGAACGAAGTAATGTAGATTTTTATGAATTATATCCTTGTCGTTCGTTTCATGTAATATATTCAATGAATGTCTGTAATTTTGGAAAATCGGAATCGGTTTTTCATGAATTATACAGAAAAAGCCTATATATTACAGTGAACGAGAGGAGGAAAAGCATAATATAGATATATTATGACAACTCATATCCAGCCAGATTTAGGGACAAAAACGAAAGGAGAGGACGGAAGAATACAAAAGAAATATTACCATTACTCAACTAGTGAGTCAGAGCCAAGCTGTATATATATATATATATATATATATATATATATGTTCTTTCACTAGATTACACAACCCTCTCATTCGGAGTTATTTATTCGGTTTAATCCGAAATATACATATATATATATACTAATAGAATGTTCTGACAGTGCGAATATTAACACGACTTTTTTTATGTCAATTCAACACTAGTGCGGTTTTTCGCCAGTGTGAGTACGTTCATGTCTCTTCAAATGAAGTGAGTCTTTTGGAGGTTAGGTTTGCAGATTTTGTACTTATACCACTTTTTACCTGTGTGAGAACTAAAATTTGACTTTGGCAACTATACTAAGAGGATTTTCTGACAGTGCGAGTACAGTTGACATGACTTTCAATTACTTTTTCATGTCAACTTAACACTACTAGTACGGTTTTTCGCCAGTGTGAGTGCGTTCATGTTCAATTAAAATAGTGTGAGTCTTAGGTTAGGTTTGCAGATTTTGCACGTACACCACTTATTTCACCGGTATGAGAGACAAAATATGACTTTGGCAACTATACTGCTTGAGAGGATTTTATGACAGTGCGAGTACTGACATGATTTTTTTAATGTCAACTCAACATGAGTGTACGGTTTTTCACCAGTGTGAATACATTCGTGACTTTTAGAATGAAGTGAGTCTTTTGGAGATTAGGTTTGCACATTGCGCATGGAAACGGTTTTTCACCAGTGTGAGTAGTTCATGTCTCTCGAAATAGAGTGAGTCTTTTGAAGGTTAAGTTTGCGTTAAGTTTGCCAGTTTTTCACTGATATGGTTTTTTGCCACTGTTATAGCCAAAATTACACTTTGGAAACTGTACACCATAGGTTCTGACAGTGCGAGTACTGATATTACTTTTTTGATGTCAACTCAACGCTAGTACGGTTTTTCGCCAATGTGAGTGTGCTCTTAAGATGACGCGAGTCTTTTGAAGGTTAGGTTTACAAGTTTTGCATTGATACATTTTCCGCCAGTGTGAGAGCCAAAATTTGACTGTGGGAACTGCATAATAATAGAATTTTCTGACAGTTCGAGTACTGTCATGACTTTGTTTCTGTCAACTCAACACTAATACGGGTTTTCGCCAGTGTGAGTACGTTCATGCCTGTCAAAACGAAGTGAGTCTTTTAAACGTCAGATTTGCAGATTTTGCACTGAGACCATTTTTCACCAGTGTGAATATGATAGCCAAAATTTGACTTTGAAAACTGTACAATGATAGAATTTTCTAATGTATTGACGTGACTTATTTTCCGTCAACTCAACACTAATACGGTTTTTCACCAGTGTGAGTATACTTATGTTTCTCAAAATGAAATGCGTCTTTCAAAGGTTAGGTCCGCACATTTTGCACTCATATGGTTTTCCGCCAGTGTGACACAAAATAAGCATTTAGAAACTTTAAACATTCTCACCTGATCGTACTTGCAATCCCAATCGCGTAGTTTGTTATAAAAATCATGTAAAATACTCCAATCGCAGAATACAAAATGACGAGTGAGGGATACATCGCGCTGTAAACGTACAACAAGTATCTATTCTCCAAATGCAAATTTTCCAAAAAGTCTTCTTCAATGATGAAATCAGGCAAGCACGTTCCTTTCGGAGTTTCTTCTGAATCATTACATTTTGGGTTGAACATCCCGTATAGTATGGAAGTCCCAGAAACAGCCAAAATTACTAAAATAAATCACATCTTCGGAGTTTATAAAATGCAAAACAATTTGACACATTCGCGGCTCACCATAACATTTTTTCATTATCTTCACGGCGCTGTTCAATGAATTCTTCAATATCCGTCTCTCGAATTCATGATTTCTATTGTCCCAGTCATTTTTTATCGCGTCGAAAGCGTTTTTTAGCTGCAGAACAACAAAGAAGTATTATACTACAAATGTTACGATGATTTCAAAGTAATTACTTTTTTTGAAGTTATGATGAAGCAAATTTCGAAGATAATGAATAAACACCCGTTGGCCAATGAAATTGCCTTCATGAGCTGGTTCATTCCTCTTGCATTTTCGTGAATATATATACACTGTCGAAATCGATTATATCAATCTTCATTCAAAGTTAAGATATAAGAAAAAATTTGTATCAGAACTTACCTGGACCATTAAAATGGAAAAGATAATCACGAAACACACATAACACGCCAACTTTTTGGAGTGATTAGATTGATAAGGCCAACCTCCGAAAATTTGAAGTGCACATTTTTGAAAACGAAAATTTTCGTCGTAAACATCCTTCATTGTTATAAATATTGGGGTCGTGGAAAATTAATCAAGACCGATAATTTACTTTTCTACATAAATTAAAAATTTGGGAAGATAGCGAGATAAATTTCTCAATCTACACTACCGTGCTCTAATTTGGGCGATTCCGAAAATGTTTCACCTGAGAAATGATTTTCGTTTTGGTGTTTTTCCGGGTGATTTTCGATTGAAAGAGGATTCAATTTAAATAGTGTCATTTTGATATGGAGTCAATGGTATGAGTTGCTGTTACTTTTATAACTTGTACAGGGTAAAATTCGAAATATGAAAAATAAATCCTTTCAGTACTTTTTATGTAGTGCTGGAATAATAATTGTTACTTTTTCCACGTGCAAACAAAGAATGACGATCCCCAAATGCAAAAATATTCTGAGGGCCAAGTAATTGGATCTCATGAATCTTAAATAAAGTAAAAACGTATAAGTTAATTGCAGAAAAATTTTGTTCGAAACTGAAATTGCGTAAATGAACCTATTTAAAAAGTTGTGAATTATTAATCATGCCCGAACGCAACGTTCGTGAGCGGCGCAGTTCAGTTGAGCGCGAGACGTAGGGAAATGTGCTTCTTTTTGACGATCTCTTACGGATTTTGGTTTCTTTCGTGAGTTTCGCCTTTGAAGAGAAAAATGTGGATTTCTCATACATTTTTACGAAAGAAGTGAGTAGTATGAATAACGTAAAAAATTGTCGAATGTTTTGTAAGAAGTACGTTTATTTGATATATAACTTTGCGACAGTGTCATTATTCACGGAAGGACCGAAATATTGCACAGTAAGAAAATGTAATATTCAAAATCTGCAACACGCAAATTTTAATTGATAAAAATTCATAGAATAAATTCGGAAATCATTGGAAAATTTGAAAAAAGTTTCCAATCAACAATTCTCAAGATTATTTCGTAATTTTCTTTGGATTGTGTGAGTTTTTCGGAATATTCGTAAATTTTCGGAAATTAGCTTTTATTTTGTTCCTTTTGGAAAAAAATTCAGAAAAGTTGCAGTTTGTTTATATATTGTCGAATTTAGCTGATTTTTACTATTTAGATAAATTATTTTTAAATCCTTCCAAAGTTTATGGAACTTAAAATTTTTGCCACCCATATTTCACAGCTGAATAGTACACCTCTGAATATTAATTATTATTAACTTATTTTACTTTAAATCTACATAATCCAAATTAAGTAACTTATACCTTGACAAAAGTTTCCGTCCCGATTTTTGGGCCTCCGGGTAATCTGAGTTCCAGTGGCAAACGAAACCCGCACTGTATTAAATTGTACGTTTTCTGCAATTTCTTCGACCAGTTGTACCATATCGCATTATATCTTCACAATTAAACGATTCACCCGAAAATAATCGAAAATATGCGAATTTTTTGCTTACGGGTAGTGCATCGGGCCATAACGGGTCACTTCATTCACGCTTCGCAGGTGCGAAAAAACTACTTCTCCACGCATGCGTTGAAAAAAATCACTTTTCAAATCCAGCTCTGGATTTCCTTACCACGATGCATATATATAATCGACCTGGACGCTTACTGTTTCTCCTATAAAACTATACACATACATCATAATAAACCCATCCACAACCATTACAAGTTGCTTGGCTGCTTCTTTTGGGCTGTCCAAATTTAAGAGTAGCTATAAAAATCCGCATTCGATCATTAAAAAAATTGAACAAAATGCGCCGTTACTTCAATATGAGCGTACTATATAAACTGCTGCAACAACACAACATATGTGCATCGACACACCCACCACGAGTAAAACCATGATTTTTTTCTCGAAAATTCTGAATAATCTGCATTTTTGGGTAAAAAACGAAATCATTGTAGAAAATCATTTGTGGTTATTTCCCCGTTATGATTTTTACGAACTTGAATATGTCTTTATGGCGTCTTATGCAATAGAGCAGGTCTTCTAAAATGTAGTTTTCGTCCGTCTTTATGTTGACTTCTTCAGAGAAAGATCTGAAATCAGAGTTTTATTGGATAGTGAAAAGTTTTCAATTATTTTGACAAACTTTATCAATTTTCAAAAGATTGATACTATTTTATCGTACAGATTGATTCATTTTATTTCGTGAATCACACGAAATAGTAGACATTTTTTATGTAAATTAAAGCTAACCTTCTAAAATTTATTTGAAAACAGTGATATACGTAAATTTGATGTATACTCCATGTAAATAGTTCCCATGAATGTATCAGAGTTCACGTAAATTTGATGTAAACATCGTGTAAACTGTTTACATCAAATTTACGTGCATTTCTGGACGCACTGGCGTGTAAATTTTACGTAAAATTACGTATGTTCACACTGATTATCCTTTATTCTATTTTTGCAAAGTGTTTGAATTGAATAAGTATGTCTACTAGAAAAGATTGCATTTTTGAAGATTTGCGATTTTTAATTATACAAGTACAAATCAACAGAAAATTGTGACAGTCATGAAAAATGACTGATTATGCTTAGTGGCATCGAAAAAAACCGTAGAACACAGATTATCGATTTTTTACGGGTTTTTCAAAGAATTTTTCTCGTAAACGTCTGAACATTTGAGAATTTTCGGTGAATTTGAAAATTTTAAGTATTCTAAAAGTGTAAAAAATTGTGAATACTTCGAAAATTCGAAAAATTTCAAAAATTTAGTAAATTTATAAAATCTTGTCAAGAATACGAAAAATAATGCAATTTCCGAAAATTCGTTAATTTTAAAAAATTTGAAAATGTCAAAGAATCCAGATATTTTTAAAACTATTAGTAAATTGTAACCATTTTAAGGAAATTTTTGTTTTAGTACAATTCACAAAATTTTGAGAATTTTTGACGATTTTGAGATTTCTAAAAATTTTACAAATAATTCAAGAAATGTCATGCATGCCCAGAATTCGACCTACAAATTCGAAATTCGAACGTTTTTCAGTGTCACATTAACGAATTTTTGTTTTTATTGCTCAACATACAAAATATTGTGGATTTTTTACACTTTTCCTAATTGTTTCGAAAGATAATTTTTCACTTTTCCCGGTTTTTTTCAACTCGATTTTTCGAAATTCAGACGTTTCTGAAACCAGCTTATCAAAAAAACCAATTAAAAACGTTACAATCACGTTTCGAAAATTTATATAAATCGTTTCTTCGGCGTTGCAGCAAAAAAAAAAAAGAAAAATTGAGAAAGAAAATTCATAAAAACCGCGAAAGCAACATGAAACGCCAAAAAGAAGATTTCACCGACTCGCCGGATTCATATATTATTACCTGATAGAGTTGGATATCGCAATGAAGAAACTCATGACCAGAAGAACGAAATAAAAAACGACTTGCAAGTTGGTTAAGCCTAAAATCATAATAACTGCATTGTATAATAAACATCAATAGAAGTTATTCAATTTCATGTGTCGTAAAACTTTTTCGTCGATCATCAAATTTGTTGGACGTGGTTCTGCTGATGGTGACAAAAAGTCTAATATTTTTGGTAGGGACATTCCGAAAATCATCAATACCCCAGAACTGTAAAAAGCCACTGAAATCGACATCAAAACGGCTTTCATTATTATGTACTTTATTTATATTCTTGCGCGAGAGAAATATCCTTCAAGAGGTTATAATTTGAAGAGTACTTTGAAGAGATACGAAAGTATTTATTTAAATATATTTTTCATTTTGAGAGTATAATTATCTCCAAAGATTTCTTCAAACTAGATTATCCAGTGAAAATCTCTTTCATAACGCTGATTTCGGCATTTCAGCACATAATCGTAAGTTCAAGAAAATGTAATCTTTTACGTTTCTGGTGTTTTTGTGAATAACTGCAGCATCTTACCACAAGTCCACGATATGTAATTCCCTGCGTTTTTAATCGTCTTCTTGACAATTTTACGCTCATTGTCACGATTCAAGTTTGCCCAATCACTTTGGTAAAAATCGTGCATTATTTTGTTCTAGAAAAAAGAGCAGTCTCTCAAAATTTACTCGTTGAAAATGATGAGTTAGTTATCTGGTGTATAAGTTGCTCACTGTTTTAGAAAAAATGAACGAAATGGTTTCCAAGTGAGCAAATACCATCGCAGATGCCCAGATAATATTGTTCATCACATTGTCTAAATCGTCTGAATTATTGGAAAGATACAATATCTGTGAAAAAATTTACTCTTCAGTAGAGAGGAAATTTTCGACAGACTTTTACAAATTCAAAAAAGACTCGAAATCAGTAAAATTTAAGCTGAATTTAGACATTTCAAACCAAATACTTGCCTGAGCGGCCAAAACTGGAGAAAAAACAGCGTAGGACATGCAAAATGTCACTATTTTGTAGAAAAAAGATTGATAGGGCCAATACCCGATCAATTTGAATGTAAATTTGTACAGCCAAAGATGCGTGTCCTAAAAATCCGAGATGTGTTCGTGATGGCTACTCATATTTATTTATCTGTGGAATTATTATCAAATTACAAACAACGCCATTCGTAAAACGAACTAAATAAATAAAACTATAGATCCTTACCTGCTTTAAAATACGCGTAACTTACCGAAGTTTTTACTCAATCAACAAAAAAGATCCAAATTTGTAATCATTTGTCATATTTTTTCAATCCGATCTGTAAACACTTTTAATGTTGTACATCAAGACAGAATTGTTTCTACGTCGAGAATTTTCGCAGTACACATTTTCAATGTTCTCGAAAAATATCAATTCTTGATTTTCTGGCTTCGAAAATATACGAATAAGTATAACACGTTTTTGTATTATGCTCTTTATACCTCCAAGTCAGAACCACGAGTACGAAGATAATGAAAAAATCGAACTAGAGACTGAACTTACTTCGCAATAGATGTTGTATACAAATCGATAGTTTAACTACACTGCAAACTATTTGAAAAATTGTGCAATTTGAGAAAATGTAAAAGTTTGAATCGTGAATAATTGATTCGCCGCGCGCGCGATGTGGTTGAAAATTATCGAACAGTCGCGCTCTGGACGTAATAACGCAAGGTACGCGTATCCTTTTTTCCGCCTGGTGAATACTTCGCGAAAAACGTATTCATTCATCAATGTTTTGCTTCTATTGTTGCAAGTTTTTTTTTAACGATAACCAATTTATATAAACATATCTATAGTGCAGGAGACATCGTATAGTACGAACGAAATTTTGGAATTCACTTTGTTATCAATTTGTGCATGTTTATGAAATTTAGGAATTCGAACATGTTGGAAATTATTCATGACGGTAATACATAGTGGAGAGTAGGGCTAGTTGACGGAATTACATTCTTGGAATTTTTATAAATGTTTTTGACTTGACTTCGTGAAAAAAGTTTGTACAACTTCAAAGGTAAAACCCTTAGCTACTGATCCTAATTTTTTCGATTATTGAAAACGATTCGGGAAAGTTTAGCCAACGATCGATCGAACACGTCGCGGCGAAACGTGCCTTATCACGGGGTAAGTTGGCCGAGTTTCGAAAAAGGTAACTAGTACATAATATATATTACTAAAAAATGTATGCATATGTACTTATTCATTTTGAAAACAAAATATACGATTTAAAACAATGATAATATCATAGGAGATATCGATCGCCATGTACATAATATTATTATGACCTGCGATTATGCAACAAATATATAATTGTCTGGATTTGTTCGTATGTATTATTTATTTCTTATTTTCGTAATTCGTGCCACCATCACCATGTGCTCTCACGTGATGACGCGCATGCGTCACATGGGAA
>JAPYZK010002488.1:0-13917 GCA_030522785.1 Platygaster equestris | reverse complement strand
GAAAAAAAAACAAAAAAAAAAAAAAAAAAAAAAAAAAAAAAAAAAAAAAAAAAAAAAAAAAAAAAAAAAAATTAATTAAAAAGAAAGAAATGTGTAAAATTTTTTAAACATATACATATATTGAAAAATAAAAATTTGGAGATCTGAGAATTTGGAAATTTACATTAAAAAATGCGGCGAAAAAGGAATAAAAATTGAAAGACGTTTTACACTGAATTCAGAGCATGATAATTTGGAACTGAAAAAGTGAAATAATTCAGAAATTTTCAAATGAAAATATTTCGTTTTGAATTAGCGAATGAAAAATTTCAGACAATTTTAATCTTGAATTTTGAATAATCGTATGTATCCGAAAATTTGATTTTTTCGAAATTTGAAAAATTCGAAACGTTGAAAATCCAAAAGAGATACAATTCTAGTTTTTTGAATTAATGTCAAAAAATTCAGAAGATAAAAAAATCGAAATTTTTCTTCAACAAATTGAAACATTGAAATTTGGAAATCCATAAATTCACGAAACAATTAATTCATAGTCAGAAAAATGAAAACATAATAATTATCAGAATATTCTTCAATTTTTGAATTCGAACTAAATATATCGTCAAATGTATTCGAAGATCGAGGGTTAGAGAAATTTAAAACCATTAATTTTTTACGTACAAATATATTCAAATATTTATTTTGATATACTCAAATATCAAAATATGTTTGAATATATTAATATTAAATAAATTTGAATTCAAAAAATTTAATCACTAACCCTTAAATTTGTCATATCCAATATTATTATATATTTTACTTTCTGATATTTTCGTAATATATATATATTTGAAGTTTACTTTTTAATATATTATCATTTTATTTTTATTTTTACTTCTAAATTTGTCATATCCAATACAATTATATTTTCACCTACTTCGTAACTTTAAAGAAAATTCAATCATTATCATTTAATACCTGTTAATTTTTTCATCAAATAAAATACGATACTACAATAAAAAAAAATTCAATTGCTGTACCAAGATTTACCCACGATAACTAACTAAATGAAACATCCTACTTTTTCACTTATCGCTATCTATTATTTACAAGCTAGAATTTTACACAACCGCGACAATAAATTATTACTGAAAAATATTATATGACACACTCAGTAAACCATAAAATGATTTATATTCTCTAGAACGTTCCACGAGAGACATTTTTTGGAACTATTTCCCGTACAACTTCAGAAGAGGCTGAAAAAGTACACAACAAGCCGAGTACTGTCTTTCCTTTTATATTATGCACCTTGGCTTTTCCGGACGCTGGAAGCTACCTCTTGAAGCGTGAGAAACGTATGACCAATTGCTGTGTGTACTCAAACTATGGTATGCCACGAATTCGTATGACTTTGTAGTGAGATTCTTAAGAGACTTGAGAAGAGATTCAATACGATTTAAAAGCCTCACTCTACCATAGAACGTAGTATAAAATTTGAAAAATTTCAAACGATCACTTCAAACTTTCGACTAAAGTTTTTTTTTTTCCGAGAAATGTGGCTTTGAGTGAACAATTTGCGAAATATTTGGACAAAGTGAAAATATTATAGTGTCTATGGTATTGGAAAAAAAGAATATTTTTCGGATTATATTGATTAGAATTATATTTCAAGTCATTTCATCGTACAATTTGAATACTTTTACGATTTTAAAGTTCGACAAATTCTGAATATGAATTTCAACACTCAAAAATCAAATAGCCAAAAATTTATGAAATTTCCGGAAAGCAAAGATATATACGATGAAAATTACTCCAGAATTTCAACAGTTATAAAAAATTCAGTTTTCGACTTGCTATACAATTTTTTAATGAAAATATAAATTTTTTCACTCGAATCGCATCAAATACGTTCTTTTTAATTTCAATACACACCTCAAAAGTTCATTACCCAGATAACTGACATGCAATGTTTAATTTTCTTTCGTTTATAACGTATAATCAACGTTTCACAAACTAATTCTTTCAGAAAAATCTTTTTTTCTCGACAGAAATATGAGAAACTATTCAATTACTTCCATCATTAATTCTTTCATCTAATTGTGTCGCAATTGCTTCAATGTATCTACAATATTGGCAGAACAGAACAATACGAAACGTAATGCATTTTCGCAATTTCCGCATTCACAGACATATACATAAGATTTTCACAACTTTTTCATAACGTCTGCCCAACCTTCATTTTCGCTAATGTGCAGAATCTGTTACTATCAGTAACCGTTATCATAAATGTTCACACGTGGAACAAGTTTCTCATTCGCATTTTGCTATTTCTTACTCTGAAGAGAATCGACTGACAAAGTGTATGATAAGACTTGCAATATTGAAAACGCATATTAATATGTAACTTCAACTATTGAGTTTATCATGAATTTAAATTTATGTCATATTATAAAGTTTTTTATACATGAATAACTTTGTTAATCAATTTTATTTTATAGTTTGCAAATATGAAATTTTGGAATAATACATATATGTTTTATTTGAAATTTCTATGTATTGTTCGGAATTCCTAGATTTGAAAATAATAAATTTCTAAGTATTGAAATTTTTGATCTATGAATTTTAAAAAGTTTCAATTAGCATTGTAAAATTTCAGTTTTCAACTTACTGAAGTTCAAAACTTGCACACCTAAAAAATTCCGAATTTCATGAGAATCGCAACATTTTACATTTACGACAATTTCAAATTTCGGAATTGGTACATTCAAACTTTTCAATTAAAATTTAAATCGAGAATGTGAATAGTGAAGTTCACAAATAAAATTTGCAAAAGAAAAGTTTTTCAAAATTTGACTCAATTTTTTTAATCTTAAAAACATTTGATTTTCAAATTTGAATTTCGAAGTTACTATTGTGATAAAAATTTAAAAAATACAATTGTCGAAATTTTTTCGAAAGATCGAAAAAATTTCGAAGTTACTATTATAATAGTAACTCTGAAATTACAGTAAATTATGATTATTCTGATAATTATTTAATATTCCATTTCCACTATACTGAAACACAAAAGTGTGAGAAAAATTTCCATTTTTTTAGAAATTATGAAACTTTACTCAGACTTCCTAACTCACAATGAATTATTATAATTTAATAATTATCATCATAAAATTCTAACTGTACACTGAAAACTCAATTATTTTCGGTAGACGCTTATTTTTTCCTTCACTCAAATATTTTCGGATTTTTCTTTGTTCGTGTCTGAATGGGCAAGAAAAACATCCCCATCAAAATAAGAGGATCGATTTACTTTTCTACGCCCGAAAATGGAAGAATTACCAGTGTGATAGCCTGTTAACAGTCTAGAATTTTCACTCCTTTATAAAAAAACCGTTATAAATTTGATATCAACCGTAAAATGACTGTCATCACTATTCCTTAGTTCTGTTAATAAAAAAAAATTGTCAAATAAATTGTCAATATTTAAACTGTCAACATGAAATGTTCATAAGTGTATTTTTGCCCCCCAAAAAGTAGCTCAAAATCGATTTTGAGAATCAATTTTTTGAATAAAACCGAAAAAACGATTTTTTCAGAAATTCGGGAAAAGTATCCAATTTCTTTCGATCTATTAAAATGAGTCAAATTCGAGATTACAAAATATTAATACACATTTACGGACGAAAAAACTAAATTAACTGAAGGAAGTTTTACAGTGGAAAAAGTCAAAATTAAAAACAGCGGATTTTTCCGAACTGCCATTAACATTGTCCCTTCCTCACTGCCCAATTAATTCCACAATCCGCGGGATGAGGGGAGGTAGGGGAGGGAGCATCGGCACGCGAGCAAAACGTCATGTGCCAAAAAAAATTCCTACGTCCGTGGCATCACTCTCAACCCCAAATAAACCTCCACAACCATTAAAAACCTCCAAAACGTTCGAAAACATCGACAAAATGCAAAAATCGCGTGTACATTTTCGGTGGACGGTCAATTGGGCAAAATGTGCAGAGCAGGTAAAAAACTCAGATAAAAAGAAAAGTTGTTCTTCGCAGCAAAAAACGACTACTTCCGGTTAGGTTAGGCACTTTAGAGACCCGAAAATTTTTCGCAACTGACTATCAACCACATTTTCGAATAACCCGGCAAATCTCACCTGTTGAACTCCCGGGAAATCTTAATATAACCGTCATTTTAATATTAACTAAAATTTTAAAAAATCATCCATTTAATGAATTGACAATTAAAATCCGCAGAAATGTACACTAATACACATTCCCGAATAAAAAAAAAGGATAAAACAAGTCAATAGGGAGACTTTTCGACTGCACAATTTCACGAAACGAGGGGGGTGGGGCGGGCGGGGGAGAAGGTGGCACGCGCGCGAATTGTCATGTCCGAAATTCCCACATTCCTGGTACCAATCCCAAAAAACCCCCATTCCCGCAAAAACTCACGAAAACGTCAAAAAACGTTCAAAATCTCGAAAATAGCGCGTACCTTTTCGAACAAGCCGACGAATCCCACCTGTTGAATCCCGGGAAAACCACGCCACTTCAATAACATCCACCGCGAAGCGTTGGGAAGAGCCGAAAAGTCGCTCTCCGGCGCGGGCACATAATTCAGAGCCCCGAAAACGAACAACACTGGTCAACAACAAAGGCACACTTGTCACAGAGGCACAGAATCAGCGTTGATAATCCAAACAAAAGCGTGAAAATACCGGGATTTGTCAATTTGTGGCGGGCGACGCGTAAGGGAAATGAACCTCGACCACACGCGCGGAGAGTCGGGGAGAGACTGAAAACGCGCTCGGGAATTGGGAGAAACGCGACGGCGGGCGAAGATCAGCGAAGATGGCCGAAGGCGCGCGAAGAGTTTGAAAAGTCTCGGGTGGGTTAGGTCTCGCGGAGCCAAGGCAAACGACCGCGCTCCAGCGCAAACTCTTCCTTTACCAGTGCTCTAAGCTCGACTCGGTTCGCTCTTTTACTTTTAACCCCGGACTCTTTAGCCTGCTTTAGCCTAGCCTCAAGGGCGTAGGCGGGAGAAATTTGTGGAGAAGAGGTTTTTGGAGGGATTTCGGGCTTTTTTGATGCGTAAATGAGGAACAAATCGTGTGTGAATTACACTACGAAATTGGGCCTTTGGAAAAAGGATGAGCAGATTTGGATAAAAATGTGTCATTGATAGTGTACAATAATAATGAATTTCGTAAATGTAATTGATGATTGTGAATTTATTAGGAATTAACATGGTAATTATTTTAATAAATTTGAGTTTAACTGTTTTTAGTGCAAAAATTGGCAGTAGAAAACCTTCGAATTACATGCAATTTTCTGAGGTTTTTAAAAATGAGGAATTCTCTTTTGTTAAACATTTTTCGATCATTTTTGTGAATTTTCGAGCTTTGCTGTAGATTTGGAACATTTTTATGTGATGTTTCTGACAATTTTCGACAATTTTTGTTGTCCGATTCCGTAATTTAGACAATTTTAATTTCTCTTTTTTGATCGATCAGAAGTATCAGAAGTAATTTCCAATTCCCAAATTTTGAGAGTTTCAGAGTTTTAATACAATTTTAGACAAGTTCATAATAATTACAGATATATGTAGACATTAAAACGAAATTTTATAGAAATGGAATAAATATTTCATTGGTCTTGAAATCTCTCAATCAATTTTCGAAGGTGTCATCAAATTTTGGTGTATTTATTTCTAATTTTCTAGAGTTAAACTATATTTTAAGATTTTCGAAAATAAACATCGAAAATATTACCTGAAGAATATATTATAATTTTTCATATTTAATTTACATTGTTTTTCTCCTTGAAAACTTTTCGGAATTGGTTTTTTTTAGTTCGAAACGTTTTTGAGAATTTTCATAGAATTTAGTGATATAAGAATATTTTTGAAAATTTCCGATAATTTGCTTCATGTCAGAATTTTACAGAAATTACAGGATTTTTTACGAAACTTTTCTTTCTTTCAAAATCTAAGAATTTCAAAAATTTCGAATAATTATTTTTGATGACATGAAATTAAAAAATTTTTCAATTATATTCAACAATTGAAATTATTTTCAAATGCTTTCTACAATGCCATATTATATTTTTTTCAACTTCCCTAAATGTTTCGAAATTTCGAAAAACTTCGTGAACTCCACAAGCTCGTCAAAACTCTTTAAAATTTTTTACGATTTTTAAAATATCACTATCAATTTGAGAACTCTGAATATACTGAAACATCACGAAAATTGACAATGTTTATTATCGTTACGAAATTCTGAAAGATCTTGAAAATGTTCGAAATGTATGGAAATTTCTAAAAATGTTCAGAGAGTGTTAAGAAAAAAATACTGAAACTCTCGGAAACTATTCAAAACTTTTTGTACATTAATTCAAGAAATTGTGACCAGTGTTCTCTCAAAATTAATTAAGCAGTTTAAAGACTTTGAGTAATTGTCGAAATTTTGACGTGTTTTCCAAAAATTTCGAACAATTTTGGCAATGAGAACATTTTTCGTTGATTCAACATTTCTCCAAAATTAAAAACTGTTCACTGTAAAACATATCCACTGTTTATTATTGGTTAAAAAACGAACGTAATTTTTCTAATCCGAATTTTAGTATGTCTCATTAAAAACTGTTAATATTTTTTTTTTTTTAATCAATCCCTCTCAAATCATTTTGGCGAATCGCTCTACTTTATCCATTTCTCTTTGTCTACCACATTCTCCAAGTTTATGATCTGAAACTTTAAAGTTTTAAAAATTGTTGAATCTCTAAAATTTTTCTCTAAATTTCTCCAAAAACCCTCACTCTCAAGTGTTAAAATCTGAAATTTCATTTTCGAATTATCAAGCTCAACATTTCGAATTTCGAAGATCCCAAACTTAAAAATTCTAGAATCTCGCTCTCTTTAAATGTTCCCAAAGACCCTCACTTTCGAGTGTTAAAATCATCTATCATTACATTTTCGAATCTCCAAACTTCACAATTTCGAATTTCGAAAATCCAAAACTTGAAAATTCTAAAAAAAAATCTCGCTTGCTTACGCCTCTGCTCAGGCCGATCTAAGTCGATCGCGGTAGAACGTGGGTGGACCGAGGCTATTATAACTTTGCAATTACTTATAATGAAGCTTTTACGGTGCTTTTTTTCGCGGGCTCAATTAGTCCTAGGTATACACCACGTTCGGTAGCAATCTATTGTGAGAGTAATTATCGTCGATGAAAGTGATTATCGAGGGGCTTCTGATAACGATATTGTATGTTTGAGAGAAAGGAGTTGATTATGAGATAATGTACTGATTGGGGATATATTTTACGGATCATTTCACAGTCACAAGTTAGTCCGAAGTATATACTTGTCGATGATTTATGGCTGTGTGTTTAAAGGGAATCGTTAATGAGGTTTAATGATTCAACGAGATATAATCTTTTATTACGATGTGATTATTTTATGTTGTTCTTAGCTACTTTTGTCTACGATGATTTAATGATGAATCGTGTATCTTATTTATGCACGGAAATGTCATTTGAAGGGGATTTTTTGAAAATATTTTGAATTTCATTGAAAATGGAGTTTCCGTCAAATTTTGGATGGCTTTAGGGAATGTGGAAAATTTTGCAAAAAAAAATTGGATGCTGAAGTTTGGGAATTATGAGCACTGAAAAATGTTTTTGGTCATATTGAATGTCCATAATAATTATGTGAAAGAAAAAATGAAACAAAAATTTTTTAATTGAAAAAATGTTTTTGAGATTTATTCTATTTGTTAAATTATCCAACAGATAGAGTACAAATTTTTTTGAGTTTATATGTATTTTATGGATATCAATCAAAATTTCCACGTCATTATCGAAGGTGCTTTAGAATCTTGAAATTTGTCGCAATTTTGAGTAATTATTAAAGATTTTCGAAAAGTATAGTGAACTCAAAAATTATTCGGAAACTGATTTTTTTTTATTTTTAAAATGTTGCAGAATACAGAAATGTTTGAGAAATTCTCAAGAATTTTAATGTACATACGTGTTAGAATGTAAATTTTTACAGTCGCGAATTCGATATCGAAACTCTGAAAATATAAAATTTGCGAGTTTTCGATTTAAAAAATTGCAAAATTGAATTTTGGCAATACAAATTAAAAATTTTGAAAATGCAATTATTTGAATTTTCTAGCTTACGAATTTGAAACTGAAATTACGGGATCCACAACTTTTTGGAATTTCGAACATTTTCAAGTTCAAAATTTAAAAGTTAGTAAAATTCCAAATTCGGAATTAAACATCTGCAAATGCAAAAGTTATAGGTCGAGTTTATGAACTTACAAATGTTCGAAACTAAGAATTTCAAAATTTCTTATCAAAAATTTTGGAATTTGAAGCATTTGAAAATTCAAGTTTAATTCATTCGAAACTTGAAATTTAAAAATGCATAAAACATTTTCCGAACCTTTATACGTTAAAAAGATTTGAATTCAGAAATTTTCAAAATCAAATTTCTGAATGCTAATTCCAATTCCGAAAATTTTTTAAACCTGAAAAGTGATAGTATAAAAATTCATCATTCTGAAAATCAAAAAAATTTGGGAATTTTCGAACATAGTTTCAATAATTACCTGTAATTCCCTAAATAAATCTGAATTACTAATTACAAATAATAATTTTTCCAACGACGACTTTTTAAAAATTTTCAACATTTTAGAAGAATGCATTCAAATTATCACCCCATCGTAAGCTTAATCTGCTCGCTATGATCTCGAAAACTTCCAAGAAATAGTCCTAAAAGCTGAACTCCTATAAACTTTTTAGAACAGATAAAATCGATTTCAGCTATAAAGACTGAATGAATTGATAGTTTGTCAATATAAAATAATAGTTTCCAGAATTCAAAAAAAAATTCGGAACCATTTCAAGATTGATCGGAATCTATCAGAACTAATCAACTCAATTAAGATGAACAAGATTCTATCATCACTTTGAATTTGATCTGTGAGCATCCAAATGGATCGGGTCTTCAAAAACTGGTCTCGATTTTGAGATCAAAAGAAATTTATTAATTAAATGAACACTACAATTAAGTAATGAAATTTCATTGAAAACAACGATTTACAAATTCCATGTGCTTAATAAAAACGATAAATGAATTTTATATAAATTCCTTTGATGGAATTTTCTAAATTTTTCGGAAAAGTGACGGTTTTAAATTTTATTTGTTGACTTTCTCACACTGGGGAATGAGGAATGGTAATTGTGTGAGATGATTAAGAAAAAGTTTTACGAACCTCTTGGTAAACATCATAATGCCGTATTTGATTAATGACTAATAAAAATGTACAAACTGTGCACAAAGAGAAGAATTTGATTGTACGGCAGGATACTTTGATAACAGTTTAGTAAAAGTATCTTTTATGGTTGTAATCAAAATTCCGTTCGCCGACCTGCAATTCTTGATTTAATTAATTCAGACGTTACTCAAGCGGTATAAATTAGCTCTCAAGACTGAGAAAAAATAGATTCTCTGGCGCAGTACTTCCTTATGTGAAAATCTAAATATAGCAACAATTAATATCGAACCAGTAACAACGACTGAGGAAAATTCAACATACATTATATTATGCATAATATGTACTCCATAAATAAAAGGAAAGTGTTTATTAATTCATATAAATTTTTAAAAAATGAGGAAAATTTAGTTGATTATTGAAATTTATTATGCTCTAAAAACTCTCAAATTGATTTGAAACTTTTTCAAGTTTTTGAACTCGACTTGGAATGACTTGCATTTCCAGATATGAAAATCCGAATTCGGAAGAGTACAAGCATTCAATTTGGTAGTTTCAAGAAATTTTAAATTCAAATTTTGAAAATAGCAGAATTTTGATATCGTAATTTTAATTTTTATATTTTCAAATTTATTACGTTTGAAACGTTGAATTTTCAAATTTTCGAATTTGACTGCCATTATTCAGTTTTCGAATTTTAAAAATGAAAATCTCGCGAAATTTGGTTTTTCAGAATTTCATTGAACTGTGAAGATTGATATTTTCGAACATTCAAATTTTTCGAATTTTTCAGTTATCGAATTGAATGCAAATTTGAAATTTTGAAATGCGAAAAATTTTCCAAATTCAAGTTTTCAATTCAACCGACTTGAATTTTTTTAATTCTCGAAATCCAAAATTCCGAATAAAAATTTCCAAGTTTCTGAACATGAAACTTTTTCAAATTGACCGATTTTATTTTTGATTTGAATTCCCAGATTTTGTAACACGAGTTTTGAATTTGATACACTCTCAAATTTCTGAATTCGCGCATTTTGAAACCCAAATTTTTAAAATAGAAAAGTTTCCGATTTCATAGCATCAATTTCTAAATTTGAAAATTCTAACATCCGAATTATTGAATTTTCGAGTTTACAAATTTTTATATTTCCATCGCCGAAACTCGGTTTTGAATTTCTCAAAATTAAAAATTCGCAAATTTTGAATTTGCTGAGTTTCAGCCAATTCACCACTGTTAAAATTCATATTTTCGAAACATTCGAATTTGGATGAATTCAAATTCGCAACCTCAAGTCTCAAAAGAAGTAAATATTATTTCTTCGAATTCCTCACTCATTAATTTCTATAATTTTAATTTCAGAAAATTCCCAATTTCTCAAATTTCACCACAGTTCGAAAATTCCTTGATTACCCCTAAAAAAATTCACTCGCAATCTCTATAATTTCAATGTCAGAAAATTCCTAATTTCTCTAATTTCATCAGAATTTGAAAATTCCCTGATTATCCCACAAAAAAATTCCCTAACAATCCAAAAAACGAGAACATAAACAAAAGAACCTCCAAAAATTCCTACTATCCCGTCCGTATTGTACGTATCCATCTATTTACATAAACCGTCAAAAATGAGACGAATTCCGCAAAAAGGGCAATGCAGAATGGACCGAAAAAGGGAGAAAAAATGCGTGAGAAATATTTCTCTGTGTTATGGCGACATAATAAAACGCCGAGCGTTGCCTCATTTGTTACTACACACTCACAATCGCGTCTCTTTGGTATCCTAGAGAAATCTTCTTACATCATCGGAACGATGATGACCATTGTGATATCGGGCAGAGAGAAAAAAAAGACTAAAAAGCAAGCACTGACTCACGCGACAGAGGCTTCGAAAATGTGGCACGGCGATCAAAAACTCGAGAATTCGACCCCTACATATGTAATACATCCAGCGTATATAGCGTGTCCAGTTGTAACTCACAACTTGTAACAGAATAATGAGCATCATGCGAGGAAAAAGTGATTAGGCCCACACACGCTAATTTACCGTATTCGCCGTGTTATTAAGGTAATGATTACTCTCGTCCTTCAAGTTCGTGACACTTGAAGAAGCCTGAATAAGCCGATCAGTAATAATTTACGGGTTTTTTGTCGATGTATATTAAACAATGTATGTAGGTACATTGATGGGAAAAAACAGTTGAGTAAAATTAACTACGATTGTGCAGTTACGAAAGGTCTCTTAAATTTTGATTCTTATGAAAATTCCAAGAATTTTGAGAATTTTGAGAACTAAGAAAATTTTATGACATTTCTGCAAAATATAAAAATTTTTGCAGTTTTGAGAATTTAAAATATTTTTATAATTCTGTAATTTTGGATAATGTGAGAATTTCGGAAATTTCAAGGATATCGAAAATCTTATGAATTTTAGAAAACTTAAAAAAATGTCTAAGTTTTGATATTTTCGAATATATTAAGTTTTAAACAGTTTCGAGAATTTCGGAAATTTTGAACATTTAGATGATTCTAGAATTTATGAAAATTTTCAGAGTTATGGGAGTTTTTAAAATTGTGAGAATGAGTAACTATTTCAAATATTTAAGTTTTTATGGAATTTCAAAACTTTTCATGTTTCCTGAAATGATGAGAATTTTTGAATTTTTCAGAATTTTGAAAATTTTGTAAAATTTTGGGATTAGGATTTAGCGAAATAGTTGTATAATTTCGAAAATTGTAAGTATTTCGGAAGTCTTACGTATCTTGAAAATCTAAAGAATTTTCGAAATCTTCAAAAAATTCCCAAGTTTTGATATTTTAAATAATATTTCAATCATCCTGAAACGTTCAAAAATTTCAGTAATTTTGAAAATTTATATATTTCTGAAAATTCTGAAAATTTTTTAAATTATGAAAGTTTCGGAAATTTTAAGAATTCCTGAAGTTAAACGTATTCAAAATATCTCAGTTTTCGAAAGTTTCCAGAATTCCGAAAATGATGCAATTTTTGTGGATTTTTAGAATTTCCACTATTTCATAAAATTTTGGAGTACATGAGCATCCTTCAAGTTTTGTGAAATTCAAATATTCTCATTAATCTGAAATTTCTGATATTTCCGAGAAATTTTAAAATTCAAATAATTTTGAATTTTCTGAATATTTGGATATACTGAATCTCTTATTTCCATAGAAATAAGACAGTTATTAGTGTTTTTTTGGCCCGAATTCGGAAAAAAGTTGACTAAAAACGACAGAAATTTTCTAACAATTTTTCAATAAATGTAGTTATTTCCATCAAACCTTTCTTCTCAATGTAAATATGTCATAAATTCATCACTCGATCTATTCACCAAAATCAATATCAAACATGAAAGAATGAAACTGAAAAATCTTGTCTAAGCTTCAAAAGCAAACTTTCGTGTTCAAATCAAAACGAAGAAAGTCGCAAGATTTTTTCAGCACCGTAAAGAACAAAGAGTCTATATCCTTTATAGAGTAATTACGAAGACCATTTCCATTCGCTTGAGAAAACAACTTATCCATTGATAAATTTCACCGCATTTTTTTCAACTTTCTCTTCTTTCGTTTGCAAAAAATTCAGGTAATCCGTGCCAAAAATAACAATGCGTAATTCGAATGATACGTTTGGTTTTTTGCTTTTTCTCGAGGAGAAACCAATCTACTCGAAATATGACCGTGAAAAATGACTTTCAGTTTCGCTTCCAGAGTAAAAGAAGTGCTCCTTCTCCTAAAACAAATACTCGAAGCGATCGATTTTTTATTTTCCCTGTCGCGTATTACTCAATGTTTTCATTCCCGTGAAGCGTGACGGATTTTTTACCTTTCAACAGTTTGGTGAAATTCGAAATTAGTTGCAAAAATTTCTTGTGAAAATAGGGGTTTTTTCCTTCGAGAAACTCACAGCCAACTAAGAATAATATTTTTGACGGTCTTGGGTATTTTTGTTGCAATCTGAATGTTGAATTTGTTGTTGCTTTCGATGGGATTTCCCATAGCTTTATGGTGTTTCTTTTCCACTTCGGAATTTATAGCTCACTTTTAATTCGGCAAAATTTTGTGAAATTGTCCATTTTTGCAACTCTGTCAAAATTCGCGAAATAAAAAAAGGCGAGAGACGAATATTCTCGGCCACTCAGAAACGCCGACAATTTTCGAATATTTAGATACGGATACGGTATTTTTTCGCTCCGTTTTGAAGATAACGGTGATTTGAGATAGAAGTTAACGTATACTTACAGTACTTACGTGTTATTTCAAAACTATATTTTATAACACGACGCGCAATAAAGTTCCACTGAGATCGATACAAAGTGTAAAGATGTTTCTCGCAGCCCAATGAATGTATGATAATATCTCGGCAAAATACACCGTAAAACGTGGGAGTGTAATACGTGCGCATGTCATTAACATACGCTGATTGGGCCACAAGTAGGTGTGACTGACTAGAGAATAAACAGCATTTCTCACTAACAACGTCGATGCTTTAGTTCCTTGTATAAACAAATTTGATCTAAACTTTCCTTGTAACTTCGATTCTCGTAAAAATCGTTTCAAACCGCAACAGATTTCGAGAGTCAGATTTTATGGGTTCTTTATGTGTTACTTCGGATGAGGAACTTCAAAATTGGAAAATTTAG
>JAPYZK010002486.1:0-20278 GCA_030522785.1 Platygaster equestris | reverse complement strand
AAAAAAATAACTGTTTAGAAACTGTTTTTAACCAAAATTAAAATGAAATCGAATGTTTGGCTCACTTTTCCTGTTTGAGCATGAACAAAATCGAAGTGAGTGCTTCGGCGTGATTGCGAAAGTGCAATTTTGGCAGGATTGGCAGCATGTACTCGATGGGAAAATCGTGGGCGACGACGAGCTGCCAGAAACAATACTGCTCGAAGGTATCCCAGTTCAGGGTAGTCGTGACGAGCGACGAAAACGACTCCTTTTTCAGCATCTTCAGGTGGCCTTGCATGATCTCGCACACCAGCTCCTGCAATTGGCCCGAGTCAACCGTCGACACGACCAAATTCAGCAGGTGCGGGTTGCCGACCGCGATGTTTTGGAACTCGGTGAAAACGTCAGGTACCAGGTAACAAAGCATGGGTATACTGTCTTCGTGACATAACTGCAAAACGTCATTGAATGATGTAATTACAAATCAGTTTTGAGAAAAATCAAAAAATCATTGAGACTTTAATTTCAGAATCCACGATAGTGTCTCAAGAAATCTTGAAGAATGATTCAGGGCTATTTTTCAGATTTTCAAGGTTTTTTCAGGTTTTCCAAATTTATACATTTTCTGTCGAAAAATACGTAGAATTCAAAAATTTTTTCTTATGCTGTACAACTCGTATTGTCTTTATGTTTGAAAGTGTGTAAAGTTTGAATTTTATTGTAAGATTATTTGAATTATATAATTTTTTATTGATACATTGAGAATTAATTTATACGTAAAAAATTTTGAAAACACCAATTTGTACATTTTAATATTTTATAACTAATGAATGTATAATGCAATTTCCGAAGTTTCAATATTTGCAAATTTGAGATTCTAAAGTTCTCTAATGTAAGAATGTTGAAAATGAGATTTAAAATTGATAAAAATACTGGATTTGTATGAAAATTTTGGTTTTTCAGGATTTTCAGGTCTGCTGAAGACCCTGCAAAATTTACCAAATGACTAAAAAATAAAAATTACCTTCAAGTCAGCTATTAAACACTGCTCCAACTTCTTTTCTCGTTGAGAACAAAAGTCTTTGTAAACCGAGGCTTTGACTTCGTTCATGACACTGCTGTAAAATCAAAAAAAAATTATTATCAAGAAATTTCCTATTTTCAAATTCCAAAATTCTAATGACTCGATGGAATGTTTGAATTTTCAACAAATTTCAATCAAATCGCGAAACTATCGATTTTGCTGACATAAAATTGTTATTAATCCAAAATTTCTAAATTTCAATATTGCAGCTTTTTCTGAATTAGAGTTAAAAACATTGTACACAATTTTTTTCTCGGTAAAATTCAAGAATTATGAATTCTTAAATTTCCAATCATCCTAATCTAAAACACTTGAAATCAATTTACATATTTTACATATTCCCAAAAAACTGAAAGCTGTCAAAAAAAAATCAAAAAGAATATGTTCAAATTTTCTGAAAAATCAAGTTTTACGACACACATTTTTCTCTACTCCCAAACGACATTGAAAATCAACAAAATATTCTCTAAAATAATCCAAACTGCCAAAAACTTCACAATACGCGAAATTCGTCGAACCTCGACTTCATCGATTTTTAAGAAAATAATCTCCTTGAGTGAAAAAATCATTTGCAAAATTTAGGGCAGTTCTATTCGTTGATTCAAAAAATATTCAAAAATATAGTTCAATTTTTTCAGATACATAAATAATATACAAATAGACGTATTCAAAATTATTACACTACATTTTTTTCTCGACATTACACGTCTTTTTATATCTATATATGTACAAAAAACGAAACTTCATCTATGAATATTTTTCGAACCAACAATTAAAACTGTCCTAAACATTTCAAAATAATTTCACCACTCAAGAAAATTATTTCCTCAAAAACTAAATTAGTTAGCATACCTCGAACACCTTAAAACATGAACAATTTTTCAAACGAAAATTCCCAGTACCCGCACTCCTTTCAACGTTCATTCCAATTTTATTCCAATTACCTCGGCTCCCCTTCCCGCTTTTCCTCCTCCCTCCCCCAAACTTTGAGAAAGTACAAAAGGAGGTAACCGACCCTCGTCATCACGGTCTGCAGCTCGGCCAATATCCGGGCCAGCAATTTTCGTCTGTTGTGCTCCTCCTTGCACAGCTGGAACTGGTTCCTGAACATGACGAAGAGGGGGGTGCTGATGCTGTCGGCCATCGACTCCTCGTTTCGATTGTCAACGGGGAAAATTTCCCCGTTTACCTGGGACGAGAGGACGCTGGCCAGACACGTCACCAGGGCGGGAATTATATCCGCTTCGATTTCGTTCTGCACCACCATCTGGACCACCCTCTCCATGGCTTGGCAACGCTTCTCGTTGTCCGACTCGTGGTGCAAATTTTCCACCGATTCTCGCAACTGGTCGGGCTCCAGGATCAGGTTCAGCTGGCTCGTGATGTCCTCCTTTTTAGGCACGCAATTCGAGTTACGTTGGGAATTTTTCAGTTTCAACGACGCGAGCGGCATGTCTTCGTCGTCGTCTTCCAGCTCCGGTTTCGTGACTATCCTGGAAACGCGAAAAATGATACGTCAGTTTTTGGTATTCGCGGTGAAAAATGAAGATTTTGGTAGTTTGACTATAAAATAGGACATTTCGATCTAAAATTTAATGCAAATATTTCCAAATCAAATTTTCGAATCCCAATTCAAGATCGCAGCGAAATTTCGTAATCTGGAAAATTAAAAAACTTGAAAATTTGCAAAATCTCACTCGAAATTTGAAATTTAAACTTCGAAAGTATAAAATTAAAAATCATGAGATTAAATAATATGCTTTCCGAAATTTGGGACTCCAAAAAGTTCAAAATTAATGAATTATTTTACTCAAAATTTGAAATTTTTCATTTTCAATTTTAAATTTACACATTAGGAAATTCGAGTCTCCGAACGAAATCAAACAAAACATAAAGAGATACAAAAATGTTGTAACCCATAAATTTAAAATGAAATTAAAAATCAAAATCAAATAAAATCTAGAAATAAGCATTTATAACATTTTAGAACTACGATCGAAAAATCAGAAAACTAAGAAATAAAAAAATCTATCAAAGCAGAACTTGAATTCAAGAACCAAAAATTTCAAATTAAATAATCTAATTATCTCAAGGTTCTGATGCGAAGAATTTTTTGCATTTCGTCATAAGAAGATTCAAATTCGAAAACTTCGAAAAAAAAAACTTCTAAGTTTCACACTAAGAAAATAATAATAATTTCCAAAATAAACAAATCCAATCAAATAATTCGAAAAATGAAAAATAAGAAAACTTCTAAATCCCCAATTCAAAGCGGCATCGAAAACTTGTCATTTACGAAATTTAAAAAATCAAAAAATTGTAAAATCGGACTCGTAATTTGTAACTGAAAATTTGAATCATCAATCCACGAAGCACACCAAAATTCAACTAATTTCAAATCGATACCTAAAATTTCCGAAATTAAGGAATATTTTAAGTTGGGACATTGATATTTCAAGTTTCAAATTTACAAAAAAAGGACAGTTTCAACAATTCTGCAAATAATATAAAAAACTCAAAACCAGGAATTTATCCCAAATCCTTCACGAAAAAAAAAAAGAAAAAAAAAGAAAATTTCAGAACTCCCAAAAGAAGACTGAAAAATTTCTCCTGTATGTAAAAAAATGATAACTACATACGTTGACAAAAAAAAAAAAAAAAATTAAAAATACCTCAAAGGTGGGATGATGACCTCCTCGTCGTCGTCACTGAAAGCTGCTTCCTGGTGGTCCTGATTGATATGGTTGTTTTCCATCACGTTGGAATTTCCCGCATTTTCCAGGGCGATATTTGGAGTTTCCTTATGAAGCTCTTCCAATTTACCTGAATAGATTGAAGGCTTATTACCTGCTCAAAGATGTTGAGCAAAAAGCATCGTTAGTAAGCGTCTACTGTGCTCAAAACATGTGAACGGACGTGTAGTATCGCCCATAAATTGAAAAAATGAACTTTACTTCAAAGTACGTTTTATTTAGAGCTTAACAAAAATTTTATATCAATAAAAAAACGTGTGTAATCATCCTCCAACAGTAAAATAAAATTTTCTCATGCTAAGTAAACTCTGAAGTTCTAAAAAAATTTTATATCAACCTCACTTAGGTTTTTACATAATTTTTTTAATTGAAAAAGTACGCTAGTTGACCAGAACTAATTGCCAAAAATATTGCAAAGTTTTGAAGTACTTAAAATATGAATATTTTGAAAAGTAGAAACTAATAAAAGTCCGCAACAAATTTGTTGTTTTTCAATATAGGTTTTCTGAAATTTTATAACATTTTTTTGCAACTAACAAAAAATGATCAAAACCGGTTAAAACTCTAGAAAATTCATCGACTTTTTCATCTGATATATAAAACAAAACTTCGTAAAATTGTTTGATTTCATAAATTCTTAAAAACTCCTCTGAAATCCGATACAACAAATTTTTTGAATTTTTCAAAAATCTCCCACAATTTTCAAAAGTCAGAATTTCTCTAGATTCATAACCAATTTTCCTGAAAATTCCAGGGCCTGTAAAAAACCTATTTTTATAGCGCAAAGTAACCAAGCAATGTGTAATTTCCATACAATATTCGTGTCATTCAAAATCAAAGTAAAAAAATAACACAATAGAGAAATTATCCATTAATAATGTTCCATTTCTGATTAATCTTAGGCAGACAACTAAAAAATCGCAGAAGAAATGACAGCAGAAGAAATGACAGCAGAAGCATACAAAAAAGTGTACTTGTAAAACTAATTTACCTGGATCAGCGTTCGGTGGCAAACAAAATTCTTTGAATGTCTCGCGAATTTTGTTCCTCAATTCTCGGTCTAATTTTGGACTATCGAACAGTGGATACAAGCTCGGCACGACACGTTTTTCTAAAATTTGCCGTAACGACGTGAATATTCCGTGGCGCACTTTCTCGATCAATGGTGGGTAGAAACTCGGTATTATCTGCAACGAATAAATGCAATTTCAGAATAACATTTCATTTCATCGCTGGAATATTGATACAAACATTCATTTTGACACCGGAAAAAAAGTGATATACTCAAATGATACTAAATTCCATCATTAAAAAATCAATGCAATGTATGTCTATGTTAATTGTACCATTGAAATGCCTATTTTGATGTTAAATATCTATCATTAAAATAACGAATTTTTAAAATAAAAATGGTTAAATTATCAGAATTTAATATTGATTTTGTGTGTGTCTAATTCAGTATTTTTTTGCTACTTTTAATAATTGTTCTTATTGGAGTCCAAATAAAAGTGTATTTTTATTGACATTGACAATAAAAATTTAAGTTTAGAAGATTCTGAATTGAAAAATTTTCTGAAGATTTTCATAATTTCAATTCGCGAATTTTTCAGATTTTTTCGTAGAATTTTTCGTTATTTTTATAAATAACCTTATAAAAAATTACTATAAAAATTTTTTAATAATAAATAATAATAAATTTCCAACACAATTTTTAAGGTCGGTTTTATATAAGCTTCATAAAATTTGCATTTTTTATTCAGTGGTTTTATAAATACTTTATAAAACAAATTTTTTTTATAAAAATTTTTTTTTCAACAATTTTAAAAATATGCAAATTTTTTCTAACCTTTTTTGGATCATTTTGATAATGTATGTACCAGTTTCATCAGTTTATGAGGCTCTAGCCTAAATTTCGTTTCGAAAGAAATTTAAAAATTTTTTGGAGGCAGCGGGATTTGAACTTGCGACCCTTTGCATCAGAAATCCGATAGTCAACTTTCTTGTCCATCAATTCTATGTCAATTTGGTTGCTTATTTTCAATTTGAGTTGAAGAATTTTCAAATCCTATGAAATCGTATGTTTTTACGTTTTATAATTGCTCAAAAACGTTACGAACATGATTGTATATTTCCTTGTGTAATAAAAACGTATCAAATATTACTATACGAGAAATTTCTTATATCAGAAAATTTTTTTTCATAAAAATATAAAACTTTTCATACAAATCGTAAACTTTTTATGAAAATAAAGGTTTTATAAGAAAATTTGTAGGCTTTTAATTGTTTTCATAAAAAAAACAGATAAATTGTATAAAAATTTTGACAGATTTTATAAAAAAATTTTTTTCATACAATTTTATAAAGTGCCATACACATTAAAAAAATGATCCAAAAAAGGTTAGAACATTTTTTTATATTTGAAAAAATTTTTTTACCAAGTTTTTATAACAACAATTTTTTTTATAAAACATAAAACCACTTTACAAAGATCGAAAATTTCATATAACTTATAAAATCGACCTTATAAAAAAACGAATTATCATAAATAATTCGCTCATTTTACAAAAATTTTGCCTGTTTTTATAAAAACTACAATCACTAGGGGTAACTGAATAAACCACATGTAATTCGGTAATTGAAAACTTTCCAATCACTCGACTACATGCAATCAAATTATTGAATCGTAATCGATTACATGTACTCGTGTACAAATCTATAAATTATCAATCCCTAACATCTCCGCCGCTACGAATTCCAAGTACAACCTCCAAAAACAAAAACAAGATTTTTCCTCAACCCACCCTACAGAGGAAATCCAGCAACGTTGCTGTGACCGGAGGATGGGACCTCATGGAATTGTGCATGACGAGTATGGCCGGCTCGATGTTCATGATATTGTCTCTTTCGGGCTCGAAAAACAGCCAATCGTAAAAAAGTGCTAATTTGGCGTTGCTCATGGCGACGGTGGAGGTGCAGGTGGTTATGAGCCAGCCGATGACGGCCCACCGCGGTATGATGTCCGAGCAGAGGAGTTCGTTCGTGGGATGAATGACGCCCACGATGAAGCGTATGAAGTCGCTGCGCAGGGACTGCGATTCCGGCGTTGCCAAATATTGTCGCTGGAACCAGTCCTGGTAACGTTTGTGGTGGCCGAACCTCACTTGACCAGTGAGGAAAACGAGCTTGCGCTCCATATCGGGTGTCAAGCGCGACTGCAAAAATCTCCTCGACGTCCGCGTCTGCAGGAGCTGCAGGACACCGGTGAAGTTCATGCAAAGGGATTTCGGGTTCAGGAGGATGTCCCTCCACAAGGCTTCGATTTCGGGTACTCGGGCCACGTTTTGTAGTAACCGCACCAAGTCCCTGGAAAATTAACCACGTTAGTATGATGGGAAATGTTCGCTAATTGTATTTTGAGGTAGAACATTTAATGTGCGAAGTTATATAGGGGTTAAATTGAAAAATGTTCGCTAGCGAGCGAAAACAATTTTTAAAGATATTCAAAACTGAGAAAATTCTAAAATTTTGTCAAATGAAAGAATATTTAGAATTACCAAAATTTTTAAAATTATTAAAATTTTCAAGATTCCCAGAATTCTCAAAATTCTCAAAATTTTTAATTTTTTTCCGAATTTTAAAATGGTTAAAATATTATTGTAGAAATTAACAAAATTCTCGGAATTCGTAAATTCTTAAAACTTTAAATTTTCGTCCAAATTTTAAAATGGTTAAAATATTAGAAATTAAAAAAATTCTCCGAATTCGTGAAATTTTCATAACTTTAATTATAATTAAATTAATTTGATTTCGTGTTTCAAAAACTTGCAGTATTTCTAAAATTGTCTCAACTTCAAAAATTCTCGAACTTGTAAATAATTTTCAAATTCTCAAACTTTTGAACATCATCGAAATTTTCATATATTCCAAAATTTGCAGGATCTTCGAAACATTTTTAAATTGCAAAATTTCAAACAATTTACAATATTTTTGAATTTTCAAAATTCTCGAAATTTCAAATAGTTTTCAAAATTATTCTTCAGCTTTCGAACATTATAAAAATTTTCATGATGTCCAAAATTTGCAGAATTTCCGAATTTCTTTGAATTTTCAACATTTCCCACCATTTCCGATATTTTAAAAATTTCAAAAATTCTCAGACTTTACAAAAATACGTAAAATTCTTCCGATTCGGAATTTTTCAGAATTTCTGAAATCATAGGAGTTCCCAAAATTTCCAGAATTTCCAAAACATTAAATATTTTCAAAATGACTAACAATTTTCAATTTTTTCAAACTCCCAAAATTCTCGAACTTTCCAATAATTTTCAAAATTCTTAAACTTTCAAATTAATTAATTATTAATTATTATTATTATTCAATTATTTCTTAATTAACTTTTTTCTTAAGCTTTCAAAAAATCAACATTTTCATAATGTCAAAAATTTTCAGAATATCAGAAATTTTTTGAACTTTCAACATTTCCAACAATTTCTAGTAAATTTTCAACATGTGAAAAATGCTCAGGCTTCTCAAAATTTTTGAATTTCTCCCAGTTCGAAATTTTTCAAAATTTTTGAAATCATAGGTATTCTCAAAATTTGCAGAATTTCCAAAACATTTACATTAAAATTATCACGAAATCTTTAATCGTCATAATTTCAAAGACCTTCCATAATTGCACATACTGTTCTACTTCTACCACGTGTACCATAATACAAACAAGTTTTTTTATTTTATTTTTTTATTACTTTTGTTGGAATTCAATTTTCAAACAACAGATCTAGATGAACAGGGGAAAAAGGTCCTCGAGTATACGAAATTCATCAAATAATTGTCATTTTCGGACTGAAGCACATTAAAAAACTTCGACAAAATCCAACAACTTAAATATCCCGAATATCGAGAATTAATCATTCTAACTATCCGAAATTTTTCCCAAATTTTCAATAATCTTCAAATTATCCCAAAACCAAAAAACTATTGAAAATTTCGATTCCAAACATGTAAAACCCTAGTGATTCTAGTTTTAATAAAAACCTTATAAAAAATTTTTATACTGTCAGTTTTATGAGAGTTATAAAATTCGTATTTTTTACAAAGTGGTTTATGTTTTATAACAAACTTTTTTTTTATAAAAATTTTTTTCGAAATTATGAAAAATATAAAAAAATTTTTCTAGTCTTTTTTGGATCATTTTGCTGATGTATATACCCATATTCATTCGTTTATGAGGCTCTAGCTCAAATTTCGTTTCCAAATAAATTTCAAAATTTTTCATAGTCAGCGGAATTCGAACTTGCAACCTTTGCATCAGAAATCCGATAGTCAACTATTTTGTCCATCGAATCGATGTCAATTAAAATGCTTATTTCCAATTTGAGTTGCAGAGTTTTCAAATCCTATAAAATCATATGTTTCTACGTTTTACAATTGCTAAAAAACGTTACGAACATGATTTTATATTCCCTTGTGTAATAAAAACATCATGTATTACTATAAGAAAAATTCGTTTCATCAGGAATTTTTTTTTTATAAAAATATGAAACTTTTTATAAAAATCGCGAAGTTTTTATGAAAATAAAAGTTTCATTCGAAAATTTTCAATTCATTTTTATACAAAAACCAACGAATTGTATGGAAATTTTGACATGTTTAATCAACAAAAATTTTTTTATACAGTTTTTACTAAAACCATTTTATAAACATCGAAAATTTTATAAAACTTTTACAAAATCGACCTCACAAAAAAAAACGGATGTTCATAAACAATTTGCTTCTTCTATAAAAATTTTGCCTGTTTTCATAAAACCTACAATCACTAGGGAAACGAACCTTCCGATAACTAAACAGTCGTTCATTCTCTCTCTTATCAAAGACACCATGAAGTTGACTTCTTTTTGCCGGAGAGCCTGGAGGTGCGGGGCGTTGTGGTCTTCGATGAGCCTGAGGTACGTGTAAACGATCAGCGCCACCAGGTAAGGAAACTTGTCCAGCCAGGGCCTGTTCTCGTGGAAGGTGTCCAAAAGGGCGTCGATGAGCTGCAGGTTCCGCGGCGTGATGTCACCGCCGGCCGCGTGCCTCAGCAAGCTCAGGCAAAAATTGTCCACCCCCGTAACATTCGTCTTTATCATCTCGCGCAGCAGCCATATCAGCTGTCCGCGCGTCACGTCGTTCAGTCTCAAATATTTGTCCAGGACGATGTTGTTCAAGTGGCCCAGAACGATGGCCAAGCCATCTCGCGTTATCAGAGTCAGGTCGCGGTACGCGTTGCCCGCTTCCGCGGGCTTGGCCAATATCACGGCCAGCAAACCTAGTGACACCTCCTCGTGTACTTTGTCCTTGCACACGGCGTTCGTCAGCGCGTCGTGCGCCTCCTTCTCCGAAAGTCCCGACACCAAATTTTGCAGCAGCGTGTAGCATCTTTCCAGTTTCTGAAAATTCGTCATAATTATTGTAATAACCCTAGTAATTTTAGTTTTTATGAAAACCTTATAAAAATTTTTTTTACAACATTTTTTAAAATAATTATACATTTAGAAAGAGAAATTACTAAAAAATTAATCTGAGAATCGTAATTATTTCTTCATACATTTTTTATTCATTTTCATTAGAAAGATATCAAGAAATAATTATAATTATACGTTAAATGGATAATAATAATAATTTCTGAATAAATAAATAATTTCTCAATATACTGACTTAAAAAGGACAAAGTGAAAAATAAAAAATGTGAGTACAAAAATCAATAAATATTAAAGCAGCCAACAAAAAAGTCTGTTTTTTTTTATTTATACAAATTTTGTATACAAATTTTTATAAATTTGTTTTGAAAATTTTTTTATTAACATTTCTATATAGTCGGTTTTATGAAAGTTTTATAAAATTTTGGTTTTTATAAAGTGGTTTTATATAACTTCTATAAACAAAAAATATTTTCTTTATAAAAATTTTTTTCCGAAATATTTAAAAATATGAAAAACATTTTTTAACCTTTTTTGGATCATTTGACTAATGTATATACCATTTTCATTAGTTTATGAGGCTCTAGCTCGAATTTCGTTTCAAAAGAAATTTTGAAGTATTTTGTAGGCAGCGGGATTCGAACTTGCGACCTCCGCATCAGAAATCAGATAGTCAACTTTCTTGTCCATCAGATCGAAGTCAATTTAAATACTTATTTTCAATTTAAGTTGAAGAATTTTCAAATCCTATACAATCATATGTTTCTACGTTTTATAATGGCTAAAAAACGTTACGAACATGATTTTAGATTCCCTTGTGCAATAAAAACGTATCATATTACTATAAGAAAAATTCCTTTAACAGGAAAGTGTTTTTATAAAAATATGAAACTTTTTAAAAAATCGCGAAGATTTCATAAAAATAAAAGTTGTATAAGAAAATTTGAAGGCTTTCGATCATTTTTATTAAAAAAAAAAACCGACGAATTGTATGGAAGTTTTGACATTTTTTTTTATAAAAAAAATTTTTTTATCAAGTTTTTATGAAACCACTTTAAAAATCGAAAATTTTATAAAATCGACCTTATAAAAAAACGAATGTTTATAAATGATTTGCTGATTTCATGAAAATTTCGTGTGTTTTTATAAAAATTACAATCACTAGGGAAGTTGTTTTTTTTTTTTTAATTTCATTATTCGGGATGTCCGAACGAGTCCCCAAAAAAGGTCCGGCTCGGATTCTGGAGTTTTTTTATGTACCATTTTGCACAACTACATTTATATGACGTCATAGTAATGCTCCGTGTCATACCGATATCGTAAATAATATTTTATGATTGTACGTGTTGTGAGAAATTTCATGTTTACATCAGAGATATTGCGATTTTTTGATTGTGGAATTCCCTGGCATTTCCAGGTTTTCCAGAACATCAGTGTCATTTTTCCAGGTCAAACTATTGATCTTCTACCCTGTTTTCGTTATTTATTACAGAGAATATTGCTTTATGTAGGTAATTTTAATGAAACGTGATTTTTTGGAATTTCGAAACTTACGAAATTCCCAAAACTTCGAAACAATAATTTAGAGATTTTTCGAACTCCTGAGACCCAAAGACTTAAAATACGTTAAAAATTGAGAAAAATTTGAAAATTCTGAAACTTGACAACTTCGTAACTTCAAAGTTGTTCAAAACTTTGAAATTCCAACTCTTTACAACTTTAGAACTTCAACATTCGTGTAGATTCGTCAAAACTTAAGAATGCCAAAACTTCGAAATTTTAGAAGCTTCCAAGCTTCAAAACGTCGAAACTTTCGAAGTTCCAGAACTTCGAAACTTCGAAAGTTCCAAAACTTGACAATTTTTGAGCTTTGAATTTCTACACGACTCCGAAATTCTTTGAAGCACTTAAAACGTCAAAATTCCAAAACTTGAATTTTATAAAATTCTAGAACTTCCGAAATTTCCAGAGATTCCAAAGCTTCAAAACTTCGAAATGCTTAGAAAATACGGAATACATCAAAATTCGTAAAAACTTAAAAATTCCATAATTTTAAAATTTTTTCTAGCCTTCAGAACCTAACATTTTCTAAAACTTCAAAACTTTCGAAATTTCGAGAGCTTGAAAAATTCCAAAACTAAACTTTAGAAATTCAAAATTCTTTGACATTCTCAAAAACTTCGAAATCGCATTTTCCAGAATTTTTCAAAATTCCAAAATTTTCAAAGCTCAAAAGCACCAAAACTTTAAATTTTCATAACTTCACGAACTCAAATTGGTTAAAAACTACAAAATTTATCCAAATTCGTCAAAACGTAAAATTCCTAAAATTTCAAAGATTTGTATTATAAGCTTCGAATCCCAAAATTCTTCCACACTTTGAAACTTTTGAAATTTCCAAAACTCCAAACATTCTAAAACTCAAGAACTTAAAACTCAAGAATTGATCGAAAATTCAAAATTCTTTGACATTCTCAAAAACTTAAAAATTCGAAAATGTTAAAAACTTTGGAACTCCATAATTCTTCAAAATTTCGTAACTTCCAAAATTCCCAAAGCTTCAAGTGACAAAACTGGAAAATTCTAAAAATTCACGACTTCGAAATCGAAAAAACTAAAAACTACAAAATTTATCCGAATTCGTCAAAACTTCAGAATCCCAAATTTCTACAGATTTTATTGGCTTTGGAACCGAAAATTTGTCGAAACTTGAAAACTTTAGAAATTTCCAGAACTTTAAAAATTCCAAAACTCAAAAACGTTTCAACTTCAAAATTCTTCGACATTATAGATAACTTCGAAATTCCAAAATGTTCAAAACTTTGAAACTCCATAATTCTTAAAAATTTCGTAACTTCCAAAATTTCCAAAGCGTCAAGTGACAAAACTTCACGACTTCGAAAAGATTAGAAACTGCAACTCGTCAGAACTTCGAAATCCCAAATGTTTGAAGATTTTATGAGCTTAAAAATAAAAAATTCTTCGAAACCTGAAAACTTCCGAAATTTCCAGAACTTTCAAACTTCGAAAACTCGAACTCTTTTCAACATTAAAACTGATTAAAACTTCGGAATTCTTTGACATTCTAGAAAACTTCAAAACTCCAAAACTTTAAAAATTCCGAAACTTTCAAAGGTTCTATTATCGCGTGTGAGTTACTGAAAGAGTTTTTAGAAAGATGAATTCCTGAAAAATCAATGAA
Source organism: Platygaster equestris (assembly GCA_030522785.1). NCBI lineage: Eukaryota > Metazoa > Arthropoda > Insecta > Hymenoptera > Platygastridae > Platygaster > Platygaster equestris. The sequence goes on along the minus strand of JAPYZK010002486.1, from coordinate 6,796 downwards.
ACACAAATTTCTAAAAAAATCAGTGAAATAGTAATTAATAAAAAAATTAATGTAAGAATCATAATTATTTCTTAATATATTTTTTATCTATCTACATTAAAAATTTATTAAGAAATAATTATACATTTAGAAAGAGAAATTACTAAAAAATTAATCTGAGGATCATAATTATTTCGTAATACAATACATTTTTTATTCATTTTCATTAAAAAGATATCAAGAAATAATTATAATTATACGTTAAATGGATAATAATAATAACTTCTAAATAAATAAATAATGAATAAATAAATAATTTCTCAATATACTGATTTAAAAAGCAAAAAGTGAATAATTAAAAATGTGAATACAATAATCGATAATTATTAAAACAGCCAACAAAAGTGTTTTTTTTTTTTTTTTTTTTTAAAAAAAAATCTATAATAAAAAAAAAAATAAAAAAAATTTTTTTTTTTTTTTTTTTTTTTTTTTTTAATGAACAACGTTTCTTGGTATAATAACCGCGAGTAATATTGAAATTTGCCGAGCGCTAATAACAAAGGAATTATATTTTCTAACGATAGCAAACATTGTGTAAAAATCGTCGAGTCAAGCAATGTTTCACGTTTCGTTTGTCAATGCAAGTCGCGCGTAAATAAAAAATGAAGCTCGTGATCTCACACGTGCTGTTCAATCGACGTACGTAAATTTCAAAGTTCTAGCAATAAATATTAAATTAACTCCTCAACAAAATCCATGCGCAATTTTTTCCCATTTCCAAAATTTATGGACCCTCGATCAAATGTAATGAGAAATTATCCCCTCGATAGAAAGAGAACAACATTTTCCGTGTCATTTATGAAAAACCAAAAATATTTTTACACTAAAAAGAAAACTCGACTAAATTGCGAAAAATGTATACGAAGTAAAAAAAAATTAACATAAGTTTATGGGCGACGTGCCTGTTTCAGGTCAAGTTTCGAAACTAGCAAAATATTTCCTTATTTATAGTTCCAGTTGAAATTACAAAACGAATTCCCAGTTTGATAAACTGTAAAAATATTTTGCTATTCCATCGCGTAATGAAGGCGAAAAAAATTGCCGGTAAGCAAGTGTCAAATACGACCTCAAGTACGAGATCGAGAAACGTGAATAAAGTGTAATGATTAATTTAAAAATTTTAGGAACCGGTATTTCGCGATTAAGGAGTGTTACTATATTATTTTCATTGTTATGATTCTATTATATTGTTTTTTTTTTATGTTTATTTCCATTACATGTATTATATTTTTTTCAATTTGCGCGAAGTCGAAATATATTAAAGTTGTCATTATGAGAAGTTTTTTGCATTATTCTTTTTAATAATTTATTGGGAAATTTTCTCAATTAGAATTAACTTTTCTGACATTCAAATGTTGCAAGATAAAGTTAAAAATAATGCAAGATCGCATACAAAGAAATAGAAAATACGAAAAATCTCGAACTTTCGAGATGAACTCAAATTAAATTTGCATTTTACAATGATGAATATTTTTTTCGAAAAATATACATCGATACTCGGGAAAAAAATTTATCAGTTTCATTTTCACGATCATAACATAAATAACGAAGCAAAATGTTTTATAACGTAAACTTGAAAGAAATAAAGGTGATGAGGCTGTTCGAACTCATTGGAAAATTGTATTTTATTTGTTGGAAAATTGTAATTCAAATATGGAAAAAAAGGAAACTTAATTGTTTTGAAATATTGACAGAACAATGAAAAATTGGATTACTTGTATGGATTCTATATGAAAACTCACAACAAATTGTTCGGATTATTTATTTAGATTTTATCATTTTCGAGAATTTTTCTTAATTTAGGATGATTTGTATTCAACTTTTAATATCTAAAAAATTTTTTAAATTATTTAAAAAAGCCTTGTAAGGTAGAATATATCAAAAATCAACTTCTTTTATAATAACATATTATAACTTTAGATTTTTAAAATAAAAATATGACGAAATATGCAAGTGAAAAGATTAGTAAACGAAAAAACGTCGAAATATGCAAAATTAACACTACACCTAAAACTGCATAATTATTCAGATTTCAGTGGCTGTTTTTATGATGATAACAATTTTCAAATTCTTATATATTTCAAAATCCTACCAATTATTCATTATGAATGTTAAAAAAATCAGTGATTCAATTATTAAAGTTAATGACATTACAGAACAAAAGAAAAATACATTATTTATCAAGTAATGAAAATAAACTGTAATCAACTTTTCTGATGAAATCAACTGTAAAAGTAAACATACAATTAAAAACCAACAAGGTAAGTTTAAAAAAACCCAAAATTCAAATTTTCCCCTAAAATAAAACTGAATGGAATTAACAAAATTCTTGCAATACCAAAAATGTGTGGTAAATGGTCCAAAGAATCAGATTTCATAAATTTCCAAAAATTCTCATAATTGTATTCAAATTCCAAAATTTTTGACATATTCAAATAAACATTTTGAAAATCAAATTTTCAGTCACAGTATTTGCAGAAATTATTTTTCTGATTAGTATGATTGTCAAAAACCCAAAATTTCCAAATTTTGATATATTAAAAAAACAACCAAAAAAAAAAAAAAAAAAAAAAAAAAAAAAAAAAAAAAATCAGTAGTTAGATCAATGAAGTTAATAACTTCCAAAAAATAAAAGAAACATAGATTATTGATCAAGACATGAAAATATACTGTAAATTTATCATAAAAGTAACTATAAAAGCACATCTCTACAATAAAAAACCATCAACTCTATTTTTCTGAAAAACCTAAAATTTTCCTTGAAAGAAAGATAGAATTGCAAAAATGCTTGAAATTTCAAAAATGTGTGGTAGATCATTACCAAAAGTGCAAGAATTTTCCACTCTGACAATTCCAAATATTCTACTCACAGCCCAAATCGTTCAAAGAATCCAACTCTCTAAATTTCCAGAAAATCTCAAAAAGCTAGTATACCCAAATTCTTATCCCTCTAATTCCATCCAAATTCCTCTCAAAAAAATCAATAAATAATCAAATTAATGAAATCAACACATACAAACAATCTAAAAAAAACCTATAAAATCAATCAAAAAAAGAAAACAAACTAAGAATCTCGACCAAAACAACCACAAAACCCCATCTCCACACTTTTTTCACCCCATCTAAAAAAAAATGCCCGAAAAAAAAAATTTCAAATTTTCCCGCGTAGACGCGTATTAAAGCGGCGGCGCTGCGATAGCGACAAAGAAGAAAAATGGCGCCCCGACATGTCTCGAGCGACTATTTAAATTAATTAATGTTACCTCCTCGACTTCGTCCGGGGGGTAGATGGCCACGGGCTGGGTGATAACGAGCCGAAATGTTTTGCCCTGTTCCATGGCTCGATTCGGCGACGCTCTAGCGCGGAATTATTATTTTCGAGCGACCTGCCACCGCCGACCTCAGCCTTCGCCAAGCGGCATCTTTCTCCCTCTCGCCTTATTCGCGACCTCTCACTCTGTCGCGTTCTCTTTCACTCTCGCTGGGACACACGCTGGCTGCAGCGGCGCGTTGTGGCGTCGCGCGCGACCTCAACGGGAACGATGGAGAACGACAACTCCGCTGCGCGCTGGCTTCGTGTGCTTCTCCCCCCACTCCCGCGGCCCTCGCATCGCGGATCGCGCTGCCCGAGCCAATTTCTGGAAACCGAGGTGGGGGGACCGCGACTCGGCCCTGCGGTGCGCATGCGCCGACCTCCGCTTCTTCCCTCGACTTCGCATGTGTGTTTTACATCCGAGTGGGGGATCAACGGGGTGAAGGGGGGAAAGATATGCATTATTATACACCATGGATGGCTCGTGTACCATAATCGTAACGTAATTGTAATTTTCGTCTTTGATCGATGGCGATAAATATCGCGAGCGTCCACTGATTTTTCAATTATCCGCGCGCCTGATGCACGTTATTGAATTGGGGAATGAATGGTTTTTACTGCACGCGAGTTCCTTATGGGGTTTTTAGGGTAGGTCTTCAATGGGAAGTTTTATGGACGAAGAGAAGTTGGGTTTGAGAAACTGAATTGGAGTGCAATTTTATGCACCTGGGGGGGTTATGCGGGTTTTACTGAGGGTGGGAGTTTTGGGACGAGGCGAAGCTGAGGACTGGAATGGTAGGAATTTTGAGAATGTTGGATTTTGGATTCCGGTATTTTCGAACTTGCAAATTTTTGAATTTGCTGATTATTGGATTTTGAAAATTTTCGAAGTATTATTTTCCAATTGCCAGGTCCTAAATTTTCAAAATTTGAATAGTTGATTCCTGGACTTCGAAAATTCGGAACGAAGGAAAAGGTTCCTTCGCATATCGAATATGCTCTAACAAATTTTGGGAAAAAGGTTACATTTTTCGATCGATCAGGGATATCGTTTGCGCCGAATGATTACGCAAATTTCATTATCGAGTTACGTGTTTGATAGACATTATAGAATTATTTACGTGTCATTCCATGAATTTACGATGAGTCGGAAAATTCAAATATTTCTGCAATATGGCTGATTTTTCCAGAAAATCACTTGTCTTCCAATAGTCATTTTTGCACAACCTAATGATGAAAAGAAAATTTTTATCTCGAATAAGAGTGATTTAAAAAGTTCGAGTTAATTATTACGACTATTAAAATTGCGTAGTTCGTAATCGAAACCGGCTTAAATGACGATTTCCGTAAGGTCGTTTATCTCTCAAGAAATATAAGCCTTATGAAAATTGCCTGAAACTTTAATTGCTATCAGAAACAGTAGAAACCAATAAAATAAATTATTTCATCGTATGCAATGCATAGTTATAACTATGCATTACATACGAATTTTTTATAATTAATGACAGAAGATCAAGAATGAAAAATTCCTATTTTTGTGCCATTTCGAAACATCATCGTCACAAAAGAATAATTTATGCGAAATTCAGCGATTTGAATTTCGCTTTGACGACTCGCGATTTATGCAGCCAATAAAAATTCTGAATGACAATTTAAACTCGTGCGAAATTAATTGACAGCTTAAGGGAATTGAATAAAACATGAAAAGCGAATGTGGGAATTTCGGTTTTCTGGGAAGGATAAATGTTCACCGCGCTTGGTTAATAATAAAGATGATACGAAATACAAGTGCGCGCGTTATTATTATTCACAGAGCGTAAGGTCTTTATGACGTTGTAATTTTAACAATCGCGAATTGTTGTCGTCAAGTATACAGTATGGAAATTAATGTGACATCAGGAACTCGAGCTCTTTTTGCCTACTTTTTTCCAAAATGAGAAAAAACTCAAAATAATCTTTGGAAATTATAAATAAATAAATTAATTTGAGAGAGATGTGGAATAAATATTAAAATGACAATAATTGAATTATTAACATTGAATGAATCAATAAAATATTAAGAACGAATTAGAGAAAATCTTAAAATAGAAACATTTTCAAGTTTGAAAAATACTTACGAAAATCATTATTTACACGATTCTTTTCGAGAAATAACAATTTATTCATACATTCGAAAATCCAAGTTTAAGTTTTAACATCCAACAATACATTTATAAGATAACAGATAATAAAAACTAAAATACTCACGAATTCGGAAATTGGGAAAGTACAAAACCTTTACATAAACACAAAGTAAAAAATTGCATTACCCAAAATTTTGAAAATCGAAATATCTAGAACACCAAAATGATATCGTAAAATTCCGATAAAAAACTGAAGAATTCCAAAACTTGCGAAACAGAAAAATATTTACATTTTGATGACTGGAGATTACGACCGTCATTGTAACTTCGAATCATTTCAAAGAAACTTTTTTCTTAATGCACAAAACTTAGGCGTTGAAAGTTTTTTCATGCAGTCATAAAAGAGCAGTAAAAATGCACCTGGCAATAATCTTTTCTTCTTCAACATCTTGAATCGATACTTTCGAACATCAATAAAAGCGCGCTATTTAAAATGTAGGTTAACAATTTAAATAACGCCACTCGTGCTGTAAAATGACACGATCGAACAGGCGAGCGGGCAGATAACGCGACAACGCGAAAATTAGCTAGACGCGTTCCATTACCGAACTTGTCTAGTTCGGTAAAATGGGAGTTTGCGAATTGTTCGCAAAAGGCGCTGGCCGAGTTTCGGCACGGAATAAAGACCTCCGTTGGGAAACGCGTCGTTTTATACGAAAGCTCGCAATTTACCGCGCACGCGCTGATGCTAATTATTTTCGTTTTTCTATTTCTTCCTCCGCGGATTACACTTCCGGGAGAAGGGGACTCAATTTACATTTCTGAAGAGTCTCTCTGTTTTTGTTCCATTCGCGATTGGATGATTGATCAAACTCGTGGGAATTGTTAGAATTATGAACAAATTCGTCATTTTTTGATACATAAGTGTTTTTTATCATTAATAATGTGGTAATAATATACTATTTTGGAATTAAGTCCTGCATTGACAAATCGTTATATTTTCTAGTTTTCTGATCATTTTTTCGATCGTAGTTCTTAAATTTTCTAAATAGAGTCTTTGCAAAGAAAAATATCAATTTTTTTTCAAAAGTTGGATTTAGTGATAAAATTAAAGAGTATCATTTTTTATCGCTGAATTTTTTACAATAAAATTAATTTTCAGAGGCAATAGTATGTTCTCAACGAGTGCAGAAGAAGCTTTTTTTACGAATGTGAAGTTTGCAGACGAGCCGAAGGCGAGTTTTGCAATCACATTCGTTAAAAAAGCCCTTCTGCACAAGTTGAGGACTATATTTTTTCCAACAACGTGGAGAAAATACGA
>JAPYZK010002485.1:0-13921 GCA_030522785.1 Platygaster equestris | reverse complement strand
GCACCCGTCGTCAAATGAGATTTACCCTTTGTTGCGTAATGCACTATTCAACTTGGACGCGTGATCCGCGGGAAAATAGTGGCTTGGGAATTAATAACCCTACGTTATCCAGGATAATTCGAGAAATGCAAAGTCGACGATTTCTCCATTAACCTAACGAGTAATGGCAATTAATGAAAAGTTGCGAGGCTTGCGTAAGACATCGCGATCATGAGAAAGCTTCTTATCTCGAAAACAAAAAACAGAAGAACCCTGTTACCTCACAAGGGGCGAAAGTTGGAATTTTCCTCCCTAGAAATAGAGTCGGATCGTTTTTGTCGACTGAAATGACCCATAAGGAACCTAGGGAAAATACAGTCGTTTGAAGTACGAATTTTGAGGTTAGAATGCCGAAAAATCCATGTTCATCTCTCGGTACGTCAAAAAACGGTTCTGTGTCCCGAGGTGCAGAAAATTATGTTCCCATTGGAGTGTTTCAGCACACCCTGTGCATGAGAAGATACGTAAGGTGCGCTTGGGTCTGAAATGCTTCGGCTCGGGTTCGAAATGTCACGGAGAAGCGAAGCCGGCGGCCTCCTCTCCACAGCTGAAAAGTGGACGGACCTGCAGGAGTCGTGGATGCCTGGCACTCGTTCTATTCGCACTTACTGGCCTGGATATTATATGCGGGTCGAGTGCCGTGCACTCGCGACCCTGACTCCGCAATTCGAATACACTACAATCCTGCAGCTCTTCCTGGCCTGGCGGAATATTATGCGGAAATTCGAGGTTCCCGACAGATCGTGAAAAATGTTCAAATTTTGTTAATAACAATTTTCAGTCAATGAACTGTAATAACAATGTAATTTTGTCGCTCCGCTGTGATTTCAATATTGAGATATACATCGTAATTTCTTGTATAAATTCAGCGTTCCTCGATCCCCATTCCGACAGTGTGAAAAATGCTGCGACTTCCGTTTTGCTTCCAGTACAAGATAAAAACGTAAAATAGTCTCATGTGGGCGGTTTATTCGCTGTTTTATGGCGTGCAACGATAATCGTCGATAATGAAACCCGTCGATTTCGATAAAGCTCGTCGTGGGAATCGAATCTAGGAGCATGTCCGGCCATCAACTTTTTATTCCTTTCGAAACAGATGCTCTTGTTTGGATTTTTCGGTCTTTTGATGATAAATGAAACATTTGCAGAGAAACTGATATGTTTCCTGATAAACGGAAAATGATTCTCTAGAGAGTATGATGCTTCTGTCCTGAAATTCAGGAAATCGTTTTATGTTTCAAAGCCCTGGATAAGACTCAATTTTCAGCTGAAAACCCAAAAAATTGCGTCGAATTACGGAACGTATCAGTCGGATTCGTGCGAAAAACCCGATCTATTTCTAAAATTCGGTATGCAAGTGTATCGAAGAACGTGAACAAGAAATCGAGAAAAATGTTGAACGCGATCACGTGGATGCTGCAGATGTAACCGGAGGGCAAGTGAAAGTTCTCGCGGTTCATTATATATATACGCACGTCTTCACCGTGGGATAAATCTTTTTTTGTTTTCCAAGTCAATTTCCTTTTTTACCAGCTTTGCAGATCCATGAATCAATTTCCGAATTTTCGACATTACGATCGAAAATTTCAAAATATACGTGAAAAATTAGCAAATTTCAATAAACAATTAATTTGGAACTTTCGAACGTCAATCAATTCCGAAAATTCTTTGGCTCATTTGCGTATTTTTTTTATAGTTTTGTTCATATTCGGTTAATATCTTGTTTATAAACGAAAAAATTATCATCATTTCATTTTTTGTTGAATGTTTCTTTCTTTTCGCGAAAACTGAAGTCAGAAGTGACAGGAAGTCTCCCGTGAACTTTAACTTTCTTCAATAAACCGAGTCAAAACACAATGGCCATTATTATGAAACCGAGAACTATTACGAAAGCGACCATTGTGATATTGGAAGATGTTACGTGTCGCGAAAAATGTTTCAATTTTTTCTACCGTGTTATTAAGTCTTTAAGCGCTAATTTTATCGTGGGAAAATCGCACTTGCTAACAAACCGTTTCCTAGTTCTCGTTTACATATTTTTCTCATCCTTTGCTTGCACTTGTTCATAATTCATTTTCGTTCTTACAACTAAGCGAGGTGTCCAGTAGATATTTGGCCAATCGAGTCGACTCAATCAGATTGACCGGACATCTGGTCGTAATTGATCAAGAATTTCTGTTGCCTAATAGTAAATTTCATGAATCGAAATTTTAAAGTACATAAAACCGTCACATTTTTGGATTGAACATCTACATGGAAAATATAAAAATGTGCAAACCTAACCTTCAAAAGCCTCACTTCATTTAAATGGGACATAAACGTACTCGCACTGGTGAAAAACCGTACTAGTGTTAAGTTGACATCAAAAAATACTCGCACTGTTGGAAAATTTTATTAGTATACAGTTTCCATAGTTACATTTTGGCTCTCACACTAGCAAGAAACTATATTAGTGTAAAATGTAGAAACATGACCTCCAAACGACTCCCTTCATCTTACGAGACATGAACGTACTCACACTGGCGAAAAACCATATCGGTGCGAAATATGAAAACCTAACCTCCAAAAGACTCATTCCATTTTGAGAGACATGAACGTACTCACACTGGCGAAAAACCGCACTAGCGTTGAGCTGACATAAAAAAACTCATGCAAGTACTCGCATAGTCAGAACATTCTATCAGTATACAGTTTCCATAGTTAAATTTTGGCTCTCACACTAGAAAGAAACTGTATTAATGCAAAATATAGAAACATGACCTCCAAAAGACTCAATTAATCTTAAGAGACATAAATTACTCACACTGGCGAAATATGAAAACTTAACCTCCTAAGACTTGTTCCATTTTCAGAGACAACGTGCTCACACTGACGAGAAACCGTACTAGTGTTGAGTTGACATCAAAAATATCATGTCAGTACTCACACTTTCAGAAAATCCTCTCAGCGTACAATTTCTTAAGTTGAAATTTGGTAATCACACGGGCGAAAAACCTCGTGGGTGCGGAATGTACAAACTTAACCGCCAAAGACTCACTCTACTTTAAGATACACCAACTACTCACAGTGGTGAAAAACCGTACTTGCGTTAACTTATATGAAAATAAAACAATTCAAAGATACGGAAACGTGAATCCAAAACTCAAAATCATGTAAATATTTTGAAAAACGTAATATACACTTACCTTCTACCATGAGAAGTACTTATTCCGCTTATTCCATACGTTCTACTTTTTCGTTAGACACTCATCTCCCCCAATTAAGACTGTCAAAATTTTACACCACTCTAACCTCAAAACTTCTAATCCACACTCAATTTTCCATAATACACAAAAATAAACTCGAAACAGGAAAGGAAAAGCCAATAAAAGTCTATACATTTTTTTCATCAAGTTATTATTAATCATGTTCACTGTTCATCATAATCGTTGACAATTTCTCTATTTACAGAGTATCCGTAGTAATAATGATATAATGAGAGTGACGATAAATGACGGTAATCGTAATAATAATTACACTTCTTCTACAAATATACAAGTCTGCGTCGTTGGCATGATTTTTCCTTACACTTACAAGTTTTATACAAAAAAATAAAGTCTTTACAGTGATCGCTATAAATTAAAGGGGTTCTCAAAAGAAGGGCATTCCGAAGCGAACAATGCTGCGTTCGACGTTATCAAAAGTCGTGAAAAAAGATCGTAAGTACAAAAAGTAACAACAGCTTAATTACAAAAATCATACAATCGCGAGCTTAATATTATTTCGCTGACTTAACATTATCAGTTAACAGGAACATCATCGAATCTTTGACAATCGTCGTCATCGTCGTAATAATCGTCATCATATCACCGTCTCCAAAGTCATTACGTCCTTACCGTCATAAATAAATAATCAATAGATGCGCTCGTCGCATTTCACGAGATTCAAAACGCGATATTTACAAGACGAATTTTCCACGAGGTGGCGAAAAAACGCGATTCCACCTACTTCATTTTTTATTCGAGATTCGAGGTATCCCGTTGGAAGTACCAAATTCCGAAATCAAGGACTTTCGTTCTTCTAAATTGACTCGAAAAAAAAAAAAAAAAACATCAATTCCATTCGAGATTTTTGGCATTTGGTTGGAAAGACCAAAACCTAATAGTCAAGTTTTTAGTTCTCCCAAGTCGAATATAAAACAAACAAAAAATTCCGCGTACCGCGCTTTCGCCAACCTTAATTACCGCACACACACATACAAGCTTCCTTGGAACAATGAATAATGCGATAGTTGTAGCAATTAGGGATGGGGAACAAATCGACATTCATCAATAATATCGACGTATTCGTCCAATTTCGTCAACTTTCGATAAACCGTATCGATACTACCGACGAAACCGTTTCGCTGATATTCCCCATCCCTATCAGCAATAGTAAATCGACTATAAACAAAGAAAATAAATTAGTTTTGTACAAAGTGCGTCGAGCGTGATAATATTAATACCTATACCACCCCCACTTTCGCTCCGCGGCCATCTAAAAGTCGTCAAGCCGAAAAACCGATCCAAAGGGTAAAAAAGCTTGGCGATGGCCGCGAAGTCAAAAACAGCCTTTTAATCGAGGGTCGTGCTTGGGGTGGGAATGATATCGACGACCCGGGCGGGGCGCGGCCGAAATTCCACCTAAAAATACTTTTTCCACCTTCCCGGCACTCTCCCGCATTCCATTTCTACGTTATCGACAGTCTCCCCTACATTATCGACATCCGCCCGTCCTTACCGACACTTTCCCCCGTGGAAAGTTGCAAATCGGCGCGTAAAGATAAAAGGAGAGTCAAGCCGATAACGCAGTTCACGAGCGTCGGTAAACGTCGGTAATGAAGATCCGAGTGCCGATAAGGTAGAACCGTTCGCGCCCAAGTCCCGCCCACGTGGCCGTTACCCAAACTCACCGGGACCCCTGCTCCGTGGTAACGTCTAGACCTCGGTGGCCAGACCAGCCTCGGCGCCGCTCGGCGAGTCGTGCCTGTAGTGGTCGTCGATGACGTAGACGCCGCAGCTGTCAGGCCCAGCCCGGTCCTCGTCCTGCAGGGGCTTCTTCCTGAGGCCGGCCTCGTTGCCGCTCGTCGTCGTGAACAGCGCCGACGTCCTCATCCCGCCGTTTGACTCCTTGTCCTTGAAGAACTGGGAGGCGCGATCCGTGTTCAACTGCTTCGTCGTCCTGGTCCGCACGTGTTCCTGGTGGAGCACGGGCTCAGGCCGGTAGCCCTCGAGCGAGGCCTCGGAGGAGCGGTCGAGGTCGTCGATCTTGCTCGCGCCCCAGGTGTTTTTGATCATGTGCGCGTCACTGGCCTCGGCGACGACGCCCCCACGTTTGCTCATACTGCTGTGGACCGCGTTCCTCTCGTTTTGCAGCCTGGCCTCCTCGTCGGCTTTCGCCTGTTCCCGCTTCTGCTTGTGGTTGACGCAGACGACGAAAATGACGCAGGCCACGACGAGCACAGGCACGACCGAGGACAACGTGGCGATGACGATGATGTGCTGGGTCGTGAGGCTCGGGTCCTGCACCTCCACCGAGGCCACGTGCTTGGAGAGATTACCGGACCAGGAGCTGGCGCCGGAGGGCGGCGGGGGGAGCTGGTGCGGCGTCCCGTCGACGCTGCAGTCCTTGCCGCTGAAGCCCGCCTTGCAGGTGCACCGGTAGTCGTTGGTCCCCGAAGCGCAGGTACCGCCGTTGGCGCAGGGCTTGGTCAGGCAGTAGTCCACTTTGTCCTGGCACAGGGGCCCCACGTACCCGGGCACGCACTGGCAACGGAACAGGTTCACCAGGTCGACGCACGTCGCGCCGTTCAGGCACGGCTGCTCCTGGCAGTCGTCCACGTTGACCTCGCAATGCCGGCCGGACCAGCCGGTCGGGCAATTGCAACTGTAGTTCCTCGTCGGGTTGCCCGTCGCGCCCTTGTGCGCGGTGCAGGTGCCGCCATTTTTGCAGGGCGCCGAGTGACAATCGGAGAGCGCCACTTCGCAGTCCGTGCCGTTGTATCCGGCCGGGCAGGAACACGTGTATAAACCCTGGCCAGTGTTGAAGCAGGTGCCGCCGTTCTTGCAGGGTTTATGGTTGGTGCAATAGTTTAGGTCCTGGTTGCAGAATAATCCACCCCAACCTTCGTTGCAGAGGCATTCCCAGGGTTTCTGACAGGTCCCGTGGAGGCAACCAGGGTACCGCACGCATTCTGCGCAGGTTGGGCCTTTGTAGCCGTTTTGGCATCTGTAACAAGACAAAGGACGAGGGTTGTTTAGGTTTTGTTGGATTGTTTCACTTGGGAATTTAGTTCAGAACCCGCGGATTTTCTTGGAAACTCGTGTGTCGTAGAATACGTTTTTTTCCCTTGTTATCCGACGTTTGACCCATTTTTCGCTTGGGTTTAATTGGAGTCTTGTAAGGGCTGATGTGACGTTTCGCTTTGAAATTTATCTCGTAGTTTTAATTCGGTAATTTCTGGATTACTCAGAAATTGATGCGAATTTTCATCAAGCAACTGTATCAGTCAAGCAGAATTTCCCAAGACATAAAAATTTCCAGACGATGTGTATTACCCCGCGTGGCAATAAATAACACGCGGGAATGACTCATAATTAGCAAGAAAGAAAGATATGCGAAAATTCCAATCCGGCGCGATAACAATCCATATCTTTTAATAATGCTCGACGTTACGAAAGAATTCACCGCGCATTGGGCAATGGAAATCCGAGTGGAAAATTGCCAATGGCAGTCGATAAAAACTAATGGAAAATCGATGGTGACGATCGTTTCCAGCCATCCTTCATTGGCAATTTTCCACAGGCGAATGGAAAGATATTGCTATTCATAATGATAATATGAAGGGCGGAACACTTCAAGTCATTTCTCATTCTTCCATTACCCATAATCACATGCAATCATCAAAAAATGACCATTCAGTGAATCCACTATCCCCACCAAGCAAAGCCGAAAACCCTCGTTACCGCCGCCACGCGCCGTCACGAAAACCCCGTTTTCCGTGCTCGCGTTGCATAAAACGTAGAATCGAGGCGGATGACGGAGGCGAAAAAGGTGACGTAGTCAAAGGTGGATCTGGGATAAAAGGCCTGGTGGTGCAGGAATAAGGCTCGAAATGTACAAGGAGAGAGGAGGGAAGAAAGAGAACGTGGTGGTCGGCCATTACGGCGTGTCCAGGGTGCTTTTATGAGGCTCTCTACGCGGCCACGGAGCGGGAATGGGCGAGGGAGAGAGAGAGAGCGACGGCGGCAGCAGCGGAGAGCACAAGGGAACAGGCCCGCTGCAGGGAGAGAAGCATGAAGCGGCAGCAGCAGGCATGTTGGGCTCGCGCGCTGTTCCCACGCTCGGCAATGCGGGTCAAGGAAAGGTTACGACGCTCTTCTGTGTGCATGCGCGCGCTCTCGCACACCAGCCGCGGAAGGCACCACGACGACGCAGCAAGGCACGTCTTCGCCGCCGACGAGCCCGCTCTCCACTCACTCACCCCGGACGCGAAAAATTTTACCCGTCATCGGAGACGTTCGCCCAACATTATTCGTCCCCGATCACTTTGGTTGGTCCACTGACACAAGCTAACCTAGAGGGTTCGTGGTATCACACTCGATGATTGACGGGATAGTTTATCGCTTTGATCTACCGAGTCCGGGGGGATTTTCGGAAATGGAGGCGATAGTACGATTTTAATAGGAGTGTCCTATTTTAGATATCATTGTCATAGTAATGATAATCATAAATTTGTTGATGGATTCATACACGGAATCTTACATACATAACATGTACGTAGAACCTCTGTAATAGTACATTACCGCCCATTTGGGGTAATGCTGATTTTGCGAAACGAAGAGTTGCAGTCCGAGGCGAAGCCGAGGACTGTAATCGTTTGCGGTACTGTATTTTACGCGACGAGGACCGAAAAAGATCTTTGAAGTACCACTTTGGAGGTTAGAGTCGAGTAATAGTATATTATGTTCCAAAGGGCAAAAAGTTTTTTTGGACGAATGCGAGTTTATATTCCGAGGCGAAGCCGAGGAACATACGATACTTTGAAACATACGATACTTTATACACCGAAGGCAATAAAAAGGTTTTTCGGGCCGGAGCAGGCCAATAAAGGACCGTTTATTACACTGAGGTGCATAAAAAAGATGTTCTTCTGTATACGGCCCGCCCTTAACGAAATTGGTAGTTTAGATATCATTTATAATTTTCACATCTGTATTCGGAAATATTTTTGCCGATCTTGCTTTTTCAAAAATAAATAGTCGTCTCCTTATGTCCGCAAGAAAAAAAAAACGTAATTTTTATTGTTCGCTGTCTACTTCAGTTTATCAATCAAATTTTATATACTCAGTGTTTAATATTTAGCATATTATTGAGCTCTTCTATCTCCAAGTTTATAATCCACTGTCTAATTTCTTCCGGCAACTTATTGAAAATTGATAAAAAATTCCGTACTCATAAAATGTTCAAAGTAAACTCACAAGAAACTTCAATTTTTAAATTCAGTTCAATAACTTCAAATTATCAACTCGACATAAACTCCAATTGGCAACTTTTGAAACTTCAGTCCCTTTCTTTAGCCACAAAATTGTCCTATTTTTCCGAAAATGTCAGCTGGTCACCCTAAGTCAATATGGATCGTGCTCAGGGATAAATCAACGGTTTTTCATACGAATATTGCCTCTTCAAGTCCCAGGAAATCTTCCGGGAATAAAGGAATTCAACCTAACGCAGGACGTTCGAATCATCAAGACTCGAACGAGTTGGATCACGCTCGGTGACTAACAGGAATAACATATCGCTATGACAGTCATGTTCGGAGAGAGCTCACATCCGAATTTCATCAGAAAAAATTCACCCAACGTTCTTGAAAAAACTGTGTGCTTTGGCCTAACCTAACCTAACTAGTGTAACAAGACTTGTTTTTTCGTTAACTTCGTTAATGTTTCAACCCCTGGCGCAAGGTCATTTCGAGATTAAAAATGCACGTCGTTATCGATGAAATAATTGACAACAATCAGTTCCCAAACAAACAAAAATACAACTAATCATAATCACCTAACCTTAAACAGAAAACTGAATGTACGAGAAAAAAGCACCCAAAAATTCTCAAACCCTACTAATCCTAGTTTTTATGAAAAAAAGTTATAAAAAACTTGTATGAGGTCGGTTATATAAAAGTCTTATGAAATTTGCATTTTTTATTAAGTGGTTACATAAAAATTGGTTTTCAAAATTTTTTTAAATATGAAAACAATTTTCTAACCTTTTTTGGATCATTTTGCTAATGTATACACCATTTTTATCAGTTGATAAGGCTCTAAGTCAAATTTTATTTCGAAAGAAATTATAAAAATTTTTTGGATGCCACGGGAGTCGAACTTGCGACCTTTATATCAGAAACCCGATAGTCAACTTTCTTGTCCATCAAAATGCTTATTTTTAATTTGAGTCGGAGAATTTTCAAATCCTATAAAATCATATGTTTCTACGTTTTATAATCGCTAATAAACGTTACGAACATAATTTTCTATTCCCTTGTGTAATAAAAACGTATCATATTACTACAAGAAAAATTCCTTTTATAAGGAAGTTTTTTTCTATAAAAATATTCAACTTTTTATAAAAATCTCAAAGTTTTTATAGAAATAAACGTTTTATACGAAAATTTAGAGGCTTCTAATTGCTTTTTTTTAAACAGACGAATTTTATGAAAATTTTGACAGGATTACAAAAAAATTTTTTTTCATCAAGTTTTCATAAAACAACTTTATAAAAATCGAAAATTCTCTAAAACTTATAAAAAAACGAATTTTCATAAACAATTTGCTGATCTCATAAAAATCTCCCGTTTTTATAAAAACTACGAAAAATCCGCAGTCTCCTAGAATTTCCGCAAAATCCCACAATCCCCAAAGTAAAGAAAACGTGTTCTCTCCGCGTCTCAAATAACGGCCATGAATCATCAATGAAAACAAATGTTGCTGATGAATTAAGAGGCGGAATGTTCAAGTAAACGGCCCAAGAATTAATGATCCCGATCATTCTCACGAGGATCGTTTTGACACCCTCGACTTTTGTCGCTATCGTGACGATCGATACGCGCCGAACACGAGCTCCGGGATGCTTTCCTTATCGGCAATTATCCGGCTATTCCTCCGCGAGAGATAAAAAGCCCCCCCCCCCTCCCCCTCTACCGAATCCCATCTTATTCTCACTCAGAAACGTGCACAATTGAAGACCAACAACACTATTCACACTGGAATCTCTCAATAAGGAATAATACGACCCCTAACCCCAACCCCAAACACGCTGCATTTCTTAGTGTTCGGTAAAAATTAAATCTTGGCCCACTGTGCGAGTGGAAGAGTAAGAGTAAGAAAAAGAGAGAGCTCTAACGGGACAATTAACCCCGAGAGCCGGCTGTAATTAGATGATCGAGTTAACTCGAAAAGGCCCCTCGGGTTAATGGCGCTTCGGGCCGAGATTCGCTCGCGAAAACGACGAGGAAGAAAGAGATAACACTTTCGGTTTGGCCTATCTGATAGATTTATACACCGAGAAATTTTGCAACTTCGTTTTTCTAATTGCTCTCGGCAGAAATAGTACATTACCGCCCATTCGGAGTAATGCTGATTTTGCGAAACGAAAATTTGCACTCCGAGGCGAAGTCGAGGACTGTAATCGTTTCGGTAAAATCAGCTTTTGCCCGAATGGGCGGTACTGTATTTTACGCGACGAGAACCGAAAAAGACCTTTGAAGTACCACTTTTGAGGTGACAGTCACGTAAAAAACACAACACAAATACGCTGAACAGCCCGGTTTTATATAGATAAGGAAATTTTGAGAATGCTAAAAAACAGGGGGAGGTAGAAAAAGTCAGCCAGCTCCGGCGGCGCACGAGGAGGAGAGGAATCTATGACTCTTTGCTTCGTGGAATGTCGAAAAAGAGCGAGTGTAGTTGCTGCCGCGGCAGAAAGCAGAAAGGATCGCGGGGGTCACGAGCGAGCGCGAGTAAGGAAGCTTTCAAAGGGGACGAACTGAGGCTGCATCGCGAAATTTCTATACTTACGAAAAACTTCCAAGAAACGGGAGAAATTCTGCAGACTTCGGTCAAATTCAAGTCGCGCTCGACAGCCCGGTTCAGTGGGAATGAGTTATCGAGACGACCAAAAATGTTGCTGTCTTTCGGAATCGAAGTTCGAAAACCAGGCTGTTGAATTTGATGGAAGTTCATTCAGCGGAGATTATTTTTTCGTGTTTGACAATTTAAGAAACACTCAACAGCCCGGTTTTAGTAAATGATTCTGATGTTTTCCGTTTTTTTTTTTTTTTTTCAAATTTATCAGTAAAATTTGTGTATCCAACATCAAATTGTATAACAAATATCGAAAATGCTCAACAGCCCTGTTTGTGGACCACTTAATTCCTTGAATCAACATCAACTCAACAGTAACCAAAATTTAATTTCATGGAAGTTCATGCAAAGAACATTTTTAGTTCGTGTCTGACAAATCGCGAAACACTCAACAGCCGAGTTTTAATGAGTAATTCTGATACGTTTCGTTTTTTTCAAAGTTATCAAAAAAAATCGTGCATTCAACATCAAATTCTATGAAATATCAAGTATCGAGAATGCTCAACAGCCCGGTTTAGACCACTCTAGTTCATTGACTCAATGTTAACTTAATAGTAACAAAAATTCAATTTCATGGAAGTTCGTGCAAAGGACGTTTTTAGCTCGTGTTTTACATCTCGCGAAATACTCAACAGCCCGGTTTTAGTGAATAACTCTGAATTGTTTCGTTTTTATTTTCAAATTTATCGAAAAAAAATTGTGCATTCAACATCAAATTGTACAGAGTACCAATGATCGAAAATACTCAACAGCCCCGTTGAGACTACTTTAGTTCATTGACTCAATGAAACCTTAATAGTAACCAAAATTTAATTTCATGGAAGTTCATGCAAACTAAATTTTTAGTTTGTGTTTGACAACTCGCGAAACACTCGACAGCCCGGTTTCAGTGAATAATTCTAATATGTTCCGTTTTTTTCGAATTGGTCAAAAAAAATTATGTATTCAACATTGAATTGTATACCAAATATCGAAAATGCCCAACAGCCCGGTTTCGACCACTTTAGTTCATTGACTCCATATTAACTCAATAGTAACCAAATTTTAATTTCATGGAAGTTCATGCACAGGACGCTTTTAGTTCGTGTTTGACAACTCACAAGACACTCAACAGCCCGGTTTAAGTAAATAATGTTTAAGAAAAATATGTTTCGTTTTTTCAAATTCATCACACAAAAATTGTGTATTTAAAGTCAAATTCTATAGAATACCAAGTATCGAAAATACTCAACAGCCCGGTTTAGACCACTTTAGTTCCTTTACTCAATATCAATTTAATAGTAACCAAAATTCAATTCCATGGAAGTTCATGCAAAGAACGTTTTTAGTTCATGTTTGACAATTCGCGAAACACTCAACAACTCGGTTTTAGTAAATAATTCTAATGTTTCGTTTTTTTCAAACGTATCGAAAAAAATTGTGTATTCAACATCAAATTGTACAGAATACCAATTATCGAAAATATTCAATAGCCCGGTTTGGACCACTTTAGTTCCTTGACTCAATATCAACTGAACAGTAACCAAATTCTAATTTCATGGAAGATAATGCAAACGACATTCTGAGTTCATGTTCCACAACTCAAAAAACACTCAACAGCCCGGTTTTAGTGAATAATTCTAATATGTTCCGTTTTACCAAATTTATCAGAAAAAAATTTCTTCTTTTAATGCCAAATTTTACAAACTACCAAATTTTGGAAACGCTCAACAGCCCACTTTTAGTGAATGATTCTAATATGTTGCGTTTTTCCAAATCTTAGAAAAAAAAAAAAAAAAAATTATGCTTTCAACGCCAAATTCTATCGACTACCAAATTTCGAAAACGCTCAACAGCCCGGTTTGCACCACAATACTTCCCCAACCCAATCGTAACCAAAGTAACTCAACCCTGAACCTGCCGAAATCCTCGGTTCGCGATTACAAAATTACCACCCCTCCCCCACGATTCTCTAATTCCATTCCTTCATTCCCCGCGTCGTCTTTTGTCCACCGGACCATTGATTCCGGGATAATAAACGTGGGCAATATTTCAAAGCGTGGGGCGATGTAAATTTTTCGCATTTTTATTCCCTTTCTTTCTTTCTTTTCGTTCTTTCTCGCGCCGAACCGGTACGGCGAAACGAGCGTGGCTAACACGGAGGAAGAAGAAAATGTGGATATATACTCACATGCATTCGTTGGGCTGGGTGCAGTGTCCGTGGCCCTCGTCGCATCCGGCCCGGCATTGGGCTGAAACAACGAAAAAAACAAGATAAGAAAAAATGCAGGAGTTCAGGAGGTTACGCCGTTACGATACCTGCCACATTTTTACAGGGAGAAAATTTCGGCAAAAGGGTGCATTTTTCATCGATTTCCGCCGAGATCAACCGCCCGCTTGTTTAGGGAAAATTTTTCGCAAGTGTTCAGTACTACCAGAAAACATCAAAATCTTAAAACCTCGTCAACATTTCCTTTTGCTGCCGTCATTTCCCTATTCCCATCCGTCAAAACGACGAAAGTAAAAAAATGTCGGACACTATCCTTTCGGTCCCGGAACATTGTCACTTGACCCTCGTACTCGCCACGTTCCTACGGCAAAGGTGTAACATAATTTTGCCGTCCCTCGAGAAACAGTCGCGCGCATTAATCAACGGGGCCGGTTTCATTGTCGCGACTCTCGGGGAATGAAAGAAAGGGTTGGAGGTGGTTTATCGTCGCTTTAAGATGAGTAAAAAAAATAAAAAG
>JAPYZK010002484.1:0-13922 GCA_030522785.1 Platygaster equestris | reverse complement strand
GAGCTTTGCTACGTACTTTAGGGAGTTAAAAACCAATTATCCCTTTCGTTGCTTTGATTTTCATCGGGATTGATTATAACTGTATTCGACACTTTTGTAAACAACAACCAAAACATTGCAGCAATACACAGTTTTGTAATTTTGAGGTTAGGCTTGGGGAGTTTGACGTTTCGATATATGTCGAGTCACTCGTCCGCCATCTTGTTTCTATTATCCGTGCGTAAACGGTCGCTAAACTGAGCGTGAGTGAGTTAATAGCTATAGATCGTTAAGATGAGCGTGGGCGAACAGCTTATCCGCCCACTAGTGGGGGAACGAGTTCATCACCCGCACGTCATACGTCGACAATCAGATAATCCATTATTACGTCCACTGTCAGCAGGGCCACGAAGTTACATATTACTCGCGGGCGCTGAGTAACAATCATTTCAAAGACCTCGAAGATAAATGTTTCCATACTCACAATAAACAAATCGTACGATTCAACTATTCAAATCATAAGTTTCCGAAATAAATAGAGCTCAACGCAACTGCATCCGAGCATTATTGAAGTAACGATGAAACGCACCGAAATTACACCAAACCACATAAAAATTCGACATCAATGTAACTAAACTGCCACTCAAATTGCCGAAAGAGCTCCCACTACGTTTCACTAAAAAACCATCGTCAAATTTCCAACAGAACATGAACATCGCGATCCAAATCCAATTCCCGTTACCAGTAATAAAAATACGGGAAAACCAAAAATACCTGGGGCCCTTTGAAACCCCGTTCCATATTGAAAACGCAATCCCACTTGAAAGACCTGAATGATTAATTCTTCCATGACTTTTATAGCTTCCTTATAAAGCGCGGAGGGATTTCATTCGATCGCACCGCACAATCGAACTTGGCGGAATCCTCGAAAACTCGCGGGGATCAATTTCTGTTGGCCAAATAATTCATCGCACTCGAGCCGTCAATTGCCAGCGAAATATCGATAACCGCTATCGCGAGAAATGATGACGCGAAAAGTGAATTCCCGAGTTGTGGAGTATAAAAAAAAAGGTTTCACTCCCATTTCGAAAAATCGGCAAAAACTGGAGAATCGGGTAATTAATCGACTGGGATAGGGGAATACATCAATGTGCCATTTATAAAGCGACGCGCTGACTCCGCAATGACGTTGATGTCATTGCAGAGTCAGCGCGAAGCTCCGCGGATTACCAAGCACAATAACGGGTCATCAAACGATCATACCAATTACAATTCCTATCGCATTATTGGATAACGATCCCAATTATCCGGACTTGCTCAAATTCCGTTATGATCCCGGGGGCTATTCTTTCCACTCAAGTATCGAGCGCGACCATCGTCGCCGAGGGTCGCGCATTACGCGTCAATCGATGAGACTTTATCGCCTAATAAACGCGCGTTCACCGCTCGGGGTGTCTAACAATTTTATATACAATTTTCCACTCTTCCGGGCTTCTCGTTTTCTCTTATCACGCAACTTGGGCATTTTTCTTTGTTTTATCACAGAGTAGAATGTAAAATGTAAATTGCTGTGTAAACCTATTTTCACGTTAAAAGAACGCACCGATTGTGAGGACGATACAATTATTGTCTGAGTTTCAAATTAACGCTTTATCGTCTACGATTTTCCAAACAATTTAATATATGTCTCATACTCCGCTCTAAATCCAGAAAAATGAGATACATTTTGACTTATCTTGAAAATCCGTTTCCCCGAATTATAATTAGACACCCCGTAAATAACGAACATGCATTGAGTAATCGTATCGACTACGTAAAAACTGGATAAGAATCACGAAAAAATTTTCAGAGGCTCCCACGACGTAACATCGATGGCCCGCGACCGCGAATTTCACTGGTACGTGTATCGAACGATGCGGAGCTTTCACGGCGCGTTGGGCTTTGAAGCACGCATTATAGCTCGTATTGGCCGTGTTTCGAGCTTTTTAACGGCGACACGCGAACCGTTGTATCGTCATTCACGCCGCGTTGGTTTACAAATTTTCCCATTCCAGTAGCGCCGGCGAGCTTTAGAAGCCCGAACAAACGCGAAAAATGTCGACTGATTTTTGTCGTTTTCAACTTGTAATCAACAATACATTCACAAAGAGTTATATCGGATATTCAAAAAAATAATCATGACGAGTTTCATGCGATGAAAGTATTTGAATATTTGATTCGAGTTTCACTCGCTGGGACTTGACAATGAAAAATGCGATAATTTTTCTGCTATGATTACTGTAGGGTTGTTATTTTACTCGTTATTATACTGTTATTTTCAACACAGTCATTGCAAGGAAAAACTTGATGAAATATGGATATCATATGAAAGTAACATGACTCAGATATGGAATGTAAATTGTAGTGTCCAAGTAACTTTAGATGCTTCATTTTTTGTATCGTTTCCAATTGACGTACGATCGCGAACTGAATTTTCTAATTAACAAATGTTAAAATGATTGGACTCGAGTGATATTTAATTATCAGTCAACATTCAACAAACGTGATTCCTCCATTACTCCATTAGCATGGAGCTCGGTGAGAAATATTGATCGAGCACACATCAATTCCACAATTTTAACTTCACTGCAATAATTCAGCGCAACGTGAACATTGTAAAAAGAAACATTTATAGCTTCAAGTACTCGACATTTGGATAGATTGCGTCTTTCATATTTTAAGAGGACATATATAACTGATGATAATTTCTCTTCATTTTACATTTCAAGGAGTGAAACCAAGTTAGAGTCAGCTATTTTCATTTTATCTGAATATCTGAAACGCAACTCATTTTGGAATAATGTATCATGACATTTTCACTTCCATTATGTTGAAAGAAGTTGAAAATCTCATTTTTTTTCATTCTATGTATTGAATAAAAATATATCTCATAGACTCTCATCAATGTGAAACCGCAACACACTTCACACTCTCATAAATTCCTAATGATGATAACTATAATGATAATTCCATAAATCAGGACCACCCAAACACTCGACGACACGAATAGAATGAGAAAATACGCAAACCACCCCCCCAACAAACGACTGTCCACAAGTGCCCGAAATTCCATAGTCCGTAGCACCCTTCGACTGTCTTTAACCCTTACAAGGTGAATCTACTCACCGCCATCCTGTGCGATAATCGGGTCGATCGCCACCAAAAGGACGAGGAAGATAGGAGTCATATTGACAAGCCTTCTTCCCGCCTTTTCCCTGTCACCCGACACTGCACTCAACACCAACTTTCGCCACCTGCGAAAGGAACAAACCACCCCCGTCAATGCCATACCACCAAAAACCATTTCATCAGCTCCCACTGAATTTCCCGATTTCCGCGGACACGTGAAATGACACTCCTCCGCCTTGTGCACTACGCGAATATAATCCGGATAATTTCTCAAAGGACGTAGTTCGGGACTTCCGGCGGCTCGCAATTTTCTTCCTGTGATTCCAGGACCATACCATGTTGCCTGGGGTCCCGCTCCCGCGGGGCACTCATAATACCACAAATCCACGTTTTTCCGGCGCGTAACGCATACCCGGGGCGAACTTCCGAGGCCGGGGCAGCTCGCGGGGCGCGCGTCGCGGCACGACTGGCATTGCTCCTGTGCCCGCGAGCCACCCCCACCCCCTCCCCCCTGCCCTGACGCAGGCGCGAATTTCACCGGGAAAAGCTGTGATGTGTGCTTTTTTCATCAAACAAGAGACTCGAATGCAATGCAAATAAATGACCCGGAAATTCACTCCTCTCATTGTCACGAGTTACGCAACATCTCGATTTTCAGCATTTTGGGAAATTTTTCGGCGCAAAATTCAATATGCTCGATGAATATTTAATGATAAAACAAAATTTTTCATTTTTGTTTCCCAAGTGAAGAAAATTTTTCTGCAGGAAACAAAAATATACTACCTTGCACCCGATATCCCGAACCAAAATGTTGAACCTCTATTTTATCCCTGAAAAAACTTGTACGATTCTAGTTTGACAGAAAAACGAGTTTCATCATCAGGTGTGAATTTTCCAGATTTCCCGGTATGTTTTGTGGCGACCCTGAAGGGGGTTTTAGAGTGACGCATGCGCGGGCGGCGCGCGATGACCGGGGTGAGAAGCGCGCGATCGCCCTCGCGGATCGCAGTTTCTGACTCGTTGTTTGTCCGTCTGGTGCTCGCCGCGCACTCACTCCGTACCCGGTCCGGAAGGAAGCCCCGAAGACACTCGGTGAGTTTTTCATTATCAATTTTCGTGTGTTTCGATTCGTCGAATTGCGACGAGCGTCCGTAATTTCACTTTGGCTTTCTTTGATTGGCGATATTGTCAACAATACCCTCCCGAAACTTTTTGAATTTAGTTCTCTTCCAAGAACTGAAGCAAGCGCGAAAGTAGCAAGTTATTTTCGGAACAATACGGCGCGGCAACGGCAAACACGCGTCTAATAAGGGACCGTCACGCGATATTTGCATCTGGTAGCGCTAATGTCGCTGCATTTGCGCTCAGATAATTTTTCGTGAAAAGGGGTGGAAGGAAATAGGTGTAAAAAGCGTCAGCGCGGTTTAAAACTGTCGCGTTTAATATGCGGCCGTCTTCTGGAGGAGTTTGTTCTTGTCGCGGGCTTTATAAATCTCCGTGCGATCTCGCACCCCCGTGTGCGGGAAATTGGGCATTAATCAAGACCGCAGTGTTTCGAAGGGAAATTAATCAATCGCGAGGGGGTTTTTTCGGCCGCGACGAAATCGCAGCAGACGAGTCAACTTGGAGCGGGATCATTATACACCTGTGTTGAAGGCGGGTTTTAATAAATATTGGGTCGAAAGACAAATAACCGATGTATTAGATACTGATTCTGATTGATTGAGCAATTATTCAAACTTGTTGTTCAAGATTCATCACACAAGTTCGAACGCGAATCAAAACCGCCGACGAAAAGTAAATAAAATTGATATGCAAAAATATATATGAGCTATTAGGCTGACGTGAAACCGAACGTCTTTCAAACTGCCGAAATGCAAAAACTTTCAACTCATAGACGAAAAAATGTAGTGACTGACAACTTGAGTTAGGCAAACCTCAGAGGACTTGATTGATCAAGTTCCGAAAAGTCAACATATGGTATTTTCCGATTTCCCAGTCAATTCGGTTTCACCTTTTTTTATTGAATCTGTCGACGTTTCGATTTCAATTCGAAATCCTTTTCAAGACCTGTGTATATACAATCAATTCCGAAAAGTATCACCAATTGCATAATTCATGAAATTCATTGGAACCCTCATATTTCGTCAAGGAGGTTTTCAACAAGTTTTCTGAAATAGCATTTATAGCAGAAATATCATCATAGCATTGATAAAAAAAAGCAAACGAAAGCGAAAACTTGAGGAATCCCGTGGCTTTGCCCACGGAGCGTGATAAAATTGAGATTCGAATACTTGTGGCGTAGGCTAAGCCACAGCGCTAGGGGAGGTTTGTGCCCCTGTACGAGCTCTATGTACGAGTGTTTATGGCGAGTAAACAGTAAGCGTATTGCATTTCCTCTCGAATTTCTAGCCTCCTGTAGGACACATACATTATGGCTTATAGCGACAGGTGTAATGATGGAACTGGAGGAAGGCACACTAGTATACTATTGCCGATTAATATTGGTGCCGAACGCAAGCGCATGGCTTCTACCAAAATATGTGGTTAATGCGATTTCTTGGCAAGTTACGAGATAATTTCCAATATTGTTGCGTGCATTTCACAACGATACAACATAATTCATCAGTCACTGAAAATTCGTGTGACTCCCCACAAGTTTTCACGTGACGTGAATTAAAAGCAGATTAAATGTCGCGCTTAATGGACAATATTTTAAACATACCGCAAAATACTATTTGTTGACGACCTTAATTTTGCTATAAAATAATATCCATGATTTAACAGGAATCAACTTCTGAGCCGCCATAAAAAAATAAAGACCGTCTTTCATCCTCTTGCGATTCACGTCTCCAAATCAGTTACTGTTTAATGCTCGCTAACGATTCCTCCCGAAACCGGAGAACAATACATCTGCTTCCATGAAAACCCACGAAAGATACATAATTATCACGCCCAAAAAAATCAAACCCGATACGGAAGAAATAACGGTGCACTTAGTAAAGCGCGTCATAAAAGAAACGCCGTCGAAGCATAGTGAAAACGATCGAGTTACAATGCGAGTAGAAAAGCGCGGGTAAAAAGGGGCTGGCTGCAGCCTGTATTGAGTTGCGTTTTCTTTCATTCGCCCGTGTAAAAACAGTTAACAAACGATCGTCGCTCCGGACAATGCGAGCTCTCGCCCGGAAACGTCGTCGCTCGTTAACGAGTGCTTCTAATGCAATTCGGATCGAACGCCAGCCACGACGACGGGGGCGTGTGTGTGTGCCCGGCGAAACTTTCGCGCCGAGTTTTGCCGGGCTTCATTAAGATTTCCGTTTGCGAGCCCGCCGGGAACGAGGCCGCGTCAAACGCGAACGCGACATCGAGAAAATGTGCACGCGAACAAATAGATGCTGTTTTGTGCAGCTTCGCTCGGGCGGCGTTAAACAAGTATCGCTACGCCCTCCCACGTACGTCGCGTTTTTATTCGGGGTGTCGCGGAGGGCAGGGTTGAAAATACGGCGAAATTTCGGGGAGCTCGATAAGAATCGGGGGAAAGGTAGATGACCACCCTGTTATAAAAACACTCTCCGTGGATTCATTCGCGGAGCTATCAACGAAAACCTATTTAATTTAGATTTGAAAATTTATCTTGACCGTTTCAGCAGATTTTTGGTTATAAAACTGTTGTTTTTTCAAATTTGATTCATATACAGAATTTATGTAGGGGTTCAACACACCCCATTTCGAGTTTTAAAATACAAATTCCCTCCACAAGTACACTACCTAATACATATCCATTCAATACCACTGACAACAATTTTTCCAAAAGAACCAACTCGTGGGTTCACCTGAATTCTCTTTCAACGAGCGATTCTCAAATTAAAGTCTCGATATGAACCTAAATTTTCACGACGACCACTCAGTCGATATCATAAAAATCAACAGAAAAATAAAAACAAATCGTTGGAAACGCGGCCGCAAAACTTGCGCGCTATTCAAGTCGAAGGGTTCAAGGACGCTGCTCGAGTTAATTAAAAAGCTTGAAAAATGAAACGAGAGTTCGTCTAGTCTTATACCACATCCCTCGGAGATTGAGATAACGAGGTTCGAAAACAATGCAGAATCATTTCGTTCCATATTATACATTCGTTTGCGTTCGTTACACAATTTTCGAGTGTCGCGCAGCGGAACTTGACAGAATTACTACAAGTACTCGTGTCTTTCGAGTTGGCTGAATGAGAAGGCAAAAAGGAAGACAAAAGTTGAAAAAAGAGGGAGATAGAGTGGGAAGGAAGGAGAAACTTTTTCGCCAGGGTAAAAGTGGAGCAGAGTTACACGAAAACGATAGCAGGGTGAATCTCGAAGGGACACTCGCAAAACGAAGGGAAAGAAAAGAGACGCGTTAATACGAAACGAAATTCCAGAAGAAATTGAGTTTCCTTGTGAGCACGATTGGGGAAAAAGGTCGAATTTTTTTTCTTTTTGGGGATTCAGTGTTTTGGGGTGCTATGAAGGAAACAGATTTTGCATTTTTCTGACACGTTATTTTGGAAAATAATAATTAGCGTGAATTACAATACTTAAGAAGATTCAAAATTAAAATTAACAACTGTACAACCTGCTGTTGACGTGCACCAATTGATTCACAGAAATATAAATCACCGGTGAATTTTTCAACTTTTTCAGCTATCCGTCCGGAAAGATTGCGTTTCATTAAAACCGTCAGCCCTTATTTCAGATTCCTAAAACAACGTTCAGCGTTCCATCAAGTTGATCGATGAAATCAACGATCCAGTAAACGCTCCCCCTCCACTCACTATTCAAACTCTCTAAACCAGCGATCAAAGCCCACGGATTCCGCCAATGGGCTTCGTTAATTTCGACTTTTTCCCACCAGCTAAAATTAAACTTGAAGAGGTCACCGGGAGATAATCAAAGAGCTGAAAACTCTTTGTACGCCACGCTCGAAGAGTTAAATCCGTAATTTCTCCCGATTTCTCTACCGTGTTTCTGCGGACACTCCAAGTAATAAACAGAAGGCCGGCGAATAAAGTTCCGGCACTTGGGTGACGGATTCGTTTCCCCGCGAGCAATAAAAGTTGAACGTAGCTACGGGTTTTTTATCCTGGACACTGATGAAATCACTCTTCTAGAGGGGCAAAAAGAATCCCAAGCGACGCAAGACAATTTAATTCGCGCACGAAAAACAGGGGAGTGTCCTGCTAATCGGAATTCCGTTTGCGGTAATTGACACGATTTGCCGGGTGAAGGCATTTTTCAAATGAAATCGATGTTGCGACACGGCGCAACATCAATTAAGAGAGAAGCCAAGTCGGGGATTTCCGAATCGAAGGCGATCAAGGGGATTGGAGAAGACGGCGACAAAAACACGGAAACGAACAAAAGCTACGAGTTTGTGACGGAGATGCATTATTTTCCGTAGCGTCAAGACACTTTCATTGTAAAAGGGACGTCGAGCGAATCATGTGATAAGAGCGCGTCTCATTTTTACTCGTACCAGATTACAAGTTAGCCCAGGAATAACGACAACTCTGCTTTCTATACTTCAAAATCGTTTAAAAATCGCATAGCGATACGTAAAAACTATACTTGGATCTATTTTTTGGGAAATTAATAGAACCTACATGGTCTCGACCATCACCATCAATCATCATAATTATTCACGATGTGATAATTTTGTATTTAATGTACTTTTGAATGACAACTTGATTCGGGGATCTTTATTACGTCAGCCAATTTAAAATATCACAGACCATTCATCATCATTACGAAAATTGAGCGGCGCTTTCGCAAGTCGAATTTCCGAACGTACTTTTCACGATGAAAAAATGTCATATTGAAAGAAAGTATTATTCAAAAAAACACACTTGATGCCTCCTTCCAAGTCATCAAGAAATCAACTTGTTGTCCGCACAATTCCACTAACTCCATAATTAACAAGCCAATACATAACTCACTGCAACGGAATCCGACTATAAAGTCATTTTCGTTTTGTAAAAGACAGGGTCGGAAAAATGTGACCGCCGAAAGGTCCCTCATAAAACTTGATAAACCGTGAAACGTAATTTATCCGAGTCCGCAAAGGCAGCGCGCTGCGGTGTGAGGATTTCTTAATGCAAACGCGATATATATCCCGGGAAACTCTCTCAACTTGATACATCGCCAGCGGTAATTAAATAAAAGTTACAGCGTATCGGGAATATTTTGTCCGCGAGTTCGAGGGACGAAACTTCCTTTGGGCAAATGGGCGCTTTGTCTGAGGTCAACAATTTTGCCGCGCGGGGAAAATCCATGAAAAATGACGCGCGCTTCCGCGGGATAATATTTCGCAAGGAATCTGTATGCAAATTGCCCATTTATTAAGCCAGGCTCGTTAGAGACCCGATCGCGCTGCATTTTTCACGCTTTTAATGCCCCGATTCATAGCCCGTCTTTTGTGTGGGTTGAGCGAGTCGGACTACTAAGGCCGGTGATATTTCAATGGAGAAATAGCAAAAATAGAGATATATTCTATTTTTCATTCGTACCGAGAAAGTTTCTACTTTTTTAATACCACTGCAGGTTCGAGAAACGGTGAAATTTCCGAAGAGTTCCTTATTATAACAAATTCATATAGTCATAAGTGATGAGACGTGTCAATTCTTCATAGTTTCCATTCGGTCGTACTTCAGTACTGGGTCATTTGGAACTTTTGCGAGATTACCTTGAGAATCGTGTAAAATTATCATCAAGGAATGCAATAGTATAGATGTTTGGTGAATTCAAGACTAATGTCCATGATACTTGTTTTGCACTCTCGAGCATGAAATCCACCATGTTTCCCATCCGGTGAACAATGCAGGTACTTGTATTACCACAATCAAGAGAGTTTCTCGAATCGCGGAAACTTTGCAGGATATTATATTCACGCGAGTTTTTGGGGGTGCTTCTTTCAACTCGTGTCGTGCCACAAGCCGCGATTTATGTACGCCATAGCAGCCTGTTGCTTCCAATGCCAGACTTGGTCGGCGCTTCTGTCTCGCGCGTTTGTTCAACATTCATAACGGCATTTGATGCAGAAAAAATCTCCTGCCACTTATGATCGTCACTAATGAAAATTCATAGTCACACACATACAGGGCCGGCTCAAACACACATGCGAACACGGCGACCACCTAATAGCTGGGTCACAGCGACATTCGACATTCCCATATGCGACATTTTCAATACCGTGGAAATCCATAATTTTTGTTGAAACAATGGATTGTCCCACGTTAGTTACATCAGACATAATCCCAGAGAACTCATAATTCTCGGAAAAATCATTCCAAGAAAAATTTGTACACAACTTGTTGTACCGAAACGTCTGATTTGAAATTGCTTTTCAGAAAGCGTAATTCCGGAGCGAATATGAAACCTTGCTATGACGAATCAAACAAAATCAAATACATTGCAAGCCAGCGCGAAAAATCTCATTTCGATCCTGATCCTCGGCATAAAGCTAACACAATTAGGGAAAAGCTGGCGTAATATTTTTATGCTGCCGCTTTACGCCGTGTTTTCCATAGAAAAATCTTCCTCGTCCGCTCAACTTGCACGGGAGTTTTTCAATAAACTTTCCGGAGGAAATGAAGACTGATACCAACTCCTTTGCACTATCGTGCAATAACGTTGTTTTTCATTTCATAAAGGCACGTACTTTTATAAAAGCGGAAGCAGAGCTTTATCACGCACAGACAATAAACCAGGAATCTGAGGGAGGGAACATTTTATAAATTAGGAGACATTTTGATGCGACAGAGGAAAGGAACGATTCGCGCGGTGACTCGACGATGGATTTTGGCCATAGATTCGAACGCCAGTCACGGACGCCACGCGTTTTCGTAATTAGAACGGGACGAAATTACAGATTACGTGTGAATCTGATTTCATTTGTCTGTGTGCTTTTCGTTGATTCGGCGTCATTTGGTAATTTGTTTGGTTTCGCATTTTCAGATGACATTATTTGGGTGATTCGACTGCTCGAATGACGCTTTGATCTTAATTGGATTCGTTGGATATAATTTCCATACATTTTTTCAGAGCTCTTTGAAAAACTGCTCAGGCAGGCTGTCTTACCGGCCCCTGAAATGAAATTCCAGGTCTGTTAGACACGCTGTCAAACAGCTCTCCGCTGTTTTTGTTTCCCAAACCGTCAAAGGCGAGTTTTTGCACTGCTCGTCACCAACTTTGATTCATTTTCACCTCAAGTTTCTCCAACATGAATGTCAACATTATCAAATTCCGAAAAACCCGGCTAGCTGGGTTGCTGCGTTCGAAGCCGCGGATACAAGTTTTACGAGTACTTTGACAGGGAGGAAAATCATGCGCGTGGTTTCATTATGCAAAATTCGATATGTCTCCGTACATCCGCTCTGGCGACGTTACGACATCGATGCGCGTTCGCGTTATATCGCGAAAACAACGTTGTAGTGGTGCCGCGAAGAGCTCGTAAAATCGTAAGCGCGACTAACGCCGTCGTCGTCGTGGTCGTATGAAACTTGCAAATTCTATATCGCGTTGATGCGGGGTTTTATAAATCCCGCGGAACGGCGCTTGCATATTATTACTCGGTGTAGCATCACGCGCGAGTCATGTATCTCTTACGCCGAAATGGATATAAACTCGCGCCCTTCGAGGTGCTTGATGAAATAATGCTCCTATCAAAGTATACTCAATGGGACGTAACCTTTTTTATACTTTACGAGCCGGGGAGGCTCGTGCACCACCATATTAATATGATACTTGATGACAGTGTTTCCGAGCACTTTTCCAAGACATTGCCAGATTGGGGGATCAATACCTATTTCTAAAACCCATGGGACAACATTTTCTTCAAGCTAGAAAAGTCTGTACTGCAGGAGTTGCGAATTTTTTCCACGGCAGAACCTTTTTCAATCTTATCCACGTTCAATATCGTATCCAATTTTCGGAAAATCCACATCACAAAAATTCGTTTTTCACTTGTGATTGATCGATAAAATGATGGAGCCCTCGACAATATTCCGTGATGATGAAACGTGAATAAAACCGAGTGCTCAACAGCTCAGACTTGTTCAAACCAAGTCTTCCATTTAATTAAATCGTCGTCCGTTGCATAAAGGACCAAAAGAGCGGAGTAACTAGATTACCCCGCGATCTCTCATCATCCCCGAACATTGACCAGAAAGTTGGCCAAGTGGTCATGAATATATTAGTGTTTAATCGCCGACACCGCCGAGTATGATATTAAATTTCGATCCGGCGCGAGTGCCATTCGTTACAAAGTAAACAACGGCTGAAAATAAAAATTTTCAACTCGTTGAGTGGCACGAACAATAATTACGAACGCATGAATCATTCATGAGAATAGAGTTTTCCTCGAGTCAAAACGTAACGAAACTGCAATTCAAAGTTGGACGGACGCGTTTTCCCAACGAAAAAAGAAAAAGTGGACAAATGTAACTCGGATAACAATCCACCCTCCGCAGTGTAACGATTTCACTCGAATTACCGAGGCCATTATTACCCGACACTCACTGTTATTACTCGCAATTAACAGAAATGAATAAATTTCAACCATCACCCGCGTTTCTTGGAACTCAACGGAAAATTACCGTCAGCGGGGTTTTATGACTATGAGCTGTCGTTACGTGTGCCAGAGCTGCACTGTTGAACAACGTTCTCGGATTAATTCGAAATTCCTGTTAAGGTTCGAACAAGAAGTAACCACCAGAACAGAGGTCACAAGAGTTACGCCATTTCTACTTCGCATGTCATGCTCGCCATACTCGACGTGCCCCAGAAATTTTTCTTACATTCTCCATCAGCCATCTTCGAAAAAATAATTTCCTTAACGATCTCGCCAAAAAATGCTTTCGAACGCGACTCACATCATTCATTTGCATGCTGAACCGACGTGACAAAGCGCGTAACCGCAATGCGACGAGTCAAAAAGCTCGACGATGAAAAAAATGATAGACTGGAAACATCACCAGGGGAGAAATAAGTGCGCGGCTGGAAAAACGGGAGAAAAGTGCGGAAAATCCGTTTGGCACATACGTATCAAAAGCCTCCAGTGTATACCAAACGCGACGTGGCGAGGATCAAGCCACCCGCTCGCCGTATAATTCTGTTTGTTTATGGCCGGATAGCTACTCAATTTTTCCACGTAATGGACGTGGAAAACGAGCTGACAAACGACCTGCGCTTTTTCATCTTCATGAGCCACGACTGTTTGCAAAAAAGCTATGTTCTCTTTTGAAAAGTTACACGAGTTCCGGGCTCAACTTTTCTTCAACTGTCGCATTATAAACAAAATGCATTCGACCTTTTCTATATGCAGCAAGAGCTCTAAACGATCGAATGACCCCTGAAAACTAGTTTTGCGGGTACGATAAAACAGACAATAGAAACTATGTATTCCAATAGTCATTTTTTTCCCACCCGAGAGACGGAGAAAGTCAGAAGAAGATGAGACGAGGCATTCATAATGCTTGCCAGGAGAAAGAAATATCGCACCCGGTAATCCCCGTCTGCGAGAGCCGAGAGAAATAAAAGGGTCCCAAGTTACAAACTTGATTCTATTACGGAGCCGGGGAAAACCGCTTTTGATTACAGCCTTCATCAATAAAGCTTTGGTAAAATTAATATGTGAGGAAAGTTCGCGGGGGGAGTGGGACAATATTACGGTCGAGGCGACGCTCTCGATGGCACGGCGGTGTTGAGCCATTAGGTGCGTACCAAGTTTCCGGCAACGCAAGTTTCGATTG
>JAPYZK010002483.1:0-20582 GCA_030522785.1 Platygaster equestris | reverse complement strand
TTATTTTAAAAAATTGATCATTTTCCCGAAAAACTGGGTACTTTTACGAAACTCCCATTTCCACCACGGTATTTGCGGCGACACGGTATGTTTAACAAAAAGTGGCTTGGATCAAAAACAACACGTTGAAAGATGTAGAAACTGACGGTAAATCACCCCCCCCCCCCCCCCAGACATACATTGCAAATGTAAAGGTCGGCCGTCGCTTGTTGGTTAACATTCAGAAGACATAATATTTTTCCATTAAAAAGAAGTGATATCAAAAACAGCGTCGCTTTCAGACTTCCGCTAAAATTGCAATATTATATGCACCGACATACTACAGAACAATGAAATAGAAAAATCAATGTGATGCGTTAAAAAGCGCTCGACGGCCCGCTTTCCCGCTCGACGCCCGACATGAATTCGAAATTCTGAAAATTATGAAATGCAATGCATTGATATTTTATAATTTATTAACTTCGAAAAATCTTCAAAAATTCAAAAATAAAAGGATTCTATTTCATTCTGCTTATTTTGGAATTTTTTGAATTTCTGAATCAGTAATTCTGAACATTTATAAATGCAATAATACATGAACATTCAAAAATAAATTTCTAAAATTCTGAAAAAATTCAAAAATAAAAGAATTCAATTCTATTTTGCGTAATTTACAATTTTTGAAATATCTGAATTCGAAATTCTGGAAAATATGAAATGTAATGCATAAATATTTTGAAATTAGTAATTTTATCGATTATAATTTCAAAAATTCTGAGACAAAGATGAAAATTTCCGAAAATATGTAGAGTTGATTTTTGCCGCAAAAGCCATTTTTTCCCTCCGAGTGAACGTTAGATTTCAGTATTCCTGAAATACCCGCAAATTTTTAATTTGATATTTGTTATGGTGGTAAATTTTCATATCGCCTCCAGACCAAAGAAAAAAGCTTACGGTACATTTTGTGCTTCCACAATTAATACGAATGCGTGTTTTTGTTTTCGCAGTAATAATTCATTGTAATTGATGGATTGGCGAATGGTCTAAAGAAGATGTTACGCGCTCTTCTCGCGAGAGTGGCGGCATCGCTATTTACGTACGCCGCGAAATGACCCTTATTATCTTATCGTCGTGGCCGCCCTTTCTGTTTCGTTGCGCTTTTATTAACGCCGCGCACACCGCTCATATCACCGTTTGTTCTCATGATTGCTACCTTTTAGCTCGATTGTTTTGCGCGACTCGATCGATAATTATTCATGGTGCTTAGTCGCAACTACCATTTTCATGTGAAATGAGATGAAGAGCCCACGAATATGCGATGCTTCAAAATGATAGTACATATTATTATGTACGGTGGGACCGCGAAATGTAAACAGGGTTAGAAATTTTTTCTGAAACAAATCTTGATTTTCGAATCAAATCTGAAATACATATGTTGAATTTTTAACGAACTCGAGAATTGAAAAATCCAGTTCAGTTATGCTTGATCAAAGAACTAGCGGTCAGGAAAGAGGGGAAATAAGGGAATTGTGAGGGAAGAGGAAATTTTTTCAATTACGTAAGAAACCGGGGAATCTGGGAGATTTGAAAAATTTTCATAATGATATACAGATGATTATGGATATTTTCCGAAATTCAAATTCGAATTTTGAAAACTCAGTTTTTTGACCCGATTCTTTATTAAAATTTCAGCGTTTTGGAAGCAATTTTTCTTTAATTTCAATCTATTTTATTATTATTATAATTTTCTATCTAAACTTGGAGAAAATAAAGCCATTACATATTATGAGGATTTTGAAAATCGCATGATTCTTTGTAATTTTCGTAACATTAGAAAACTTAGTGTTTTTCTTCTATAATTACTAACGTTTTCATTATTCTTGGAATTTTAATGATAATTTGTTGGTCTGTTTAATTTTCGAGCTTCAGAAAATTTTCATTTTAATAATTTTAGGTCGTTCGAGAATTTAAAAAATCTTATTTTCAAAAATGCAAGTTTTATAAGTCTTCCTCATTCGTGGATTATTTTCGGACATTTTCCTTGGTTTTAGTGGGTTTTAATTTTCAAAATTTTGTCAAATTTCACAATTGTTCCATATTTTCGTATAATTCTTCCATTCTTTCATAAATTTCGTTTCATTTAAATAATTACTACATGCAGTCGAAGAATTCCTTGATAGTTTCAGACGCCGTGTCGATGGCTTTTAAATATTTAGCTTGTTGAGTACACTGATTTCGATTGCCACCTTTTGGTATCCGATTGCATCAAAACATAGCTATGCTGCTATTTTGTGTATCTCATTAAATGATGAAATATAAATCACTGTGTTAGGGTTGTTGTCAGTCCACGAACATAGTGCTTCGTATGCAGTGACCCACTGCGTCAATGCGAAGTATACACGATTTGATAGGAAAAAGTAGTCTGTTCTGATATTGCTTATAAAATGATAAAATCATGAAATATTTTGTTAAATTCACGACTCTGTACACGGAAATGGATAATTTTTCGCATATGTATTCAACACTTTATCGAGTATTACGAAGAGGAAAACCAACGATTTTTTGTTTATTTGATAATTATTGAATAATAACGACACAGTGAGAGAAAATTGGAATGATCCGCGAAAAATTGCAGTAAAAAAACTATTTTTCATTGAAAAATTTTTTGAACTCTCTGAATGTTTTCATGTTTCAATTTTCAGAATAATTCTAGTAATTCGTCAATTTCTTTAGTTAATAGATTTTCTTGAAACTTTCTTAAAATATTTAAATATGTTTTTTAGGGTTCTTGTGGAAATTCTCTGGAAACTCCCAGTTGAGAATTTTCAGAATTCCGTAGAATTTAGAAAATTAAAAGTTCTGAAAAAAATCTTGAACTTCGTCATGTCAGAGAAAATGAAGTTACTCTTACATTTCACTCTCTCATTTTGTAAGGTCATGATTTATTTTGTGTCATTTAATCCAATAATTTGACAAAATTTTGCAGACCGACGAAAAACAGACATTCATCAATCCACGCTTAAATTCCGAATTCCAACAATGTTAAATATTCTTCAGCTTACGAATTTCGAGTTTTACAGAATTTTCACTAAAGTCTAACATTAGAGCTAATAAAGCTACCGTTATTTCTCGGGGAAGGAGGAAAAAATAAAGAGAGAAGGGGGAGTGCCCGGGCGAGATGGCGGGGGGAAAAAGGGGGGGGGGGGGGGGGGGGGGGGGCATCATCTCCATGCTTCAACATTCTCGAAAGGGGTGAACGAATGACCCTGAATCTAACCGTCGCGCCATCCGGCACAGGGCACGCGAGCGAGAAAGAATGAAGGAAGTATGAGAGAAATGAGGCATAGGTGGGATACTTTCTCTCTTTCTCTCCGTACGAATATGTGTTTCGGATGGGTTAGAGACGCTTTAATACTGACTCGGGGATCAATACTCCCGCGTCTTGCGATCATTCATCTTGCCACGCCCCTCTGCCCTCTCCCTATCTGTCCCACTGCTACCCTCTCATTTGTAACCCTTGCGAGATTCACGCCACCCCCATACGTACAATACTTCCCCGCGAATTACACACTTTGTTGGTAGAAAAAATTTACTCGTATTTTTTTCGATTAAATTCGAAGATTTTTTTATTTACCCCGGACAGTTAGTAAGGGAAGATACGAATGGTCAAACAATAGACCGAATTATAACTTCTTCGTCACATTTTTCGAATTTTAATTTTGAAAGGAATTGAAATGTTGACAGAAAGTAGCTACAGTAACTGAAACTTCTGTAGTACTCAAAATTTGTGAGCTGGAGAATATTTTACATTGTTGGAATTCGGAATTTAAGCGTGGATTGATGAATGTCTGTTTTTCGTCGGTCTGCAAAATTTTCTCAAATTATTGGATTAAATGACAAAATAAATCATGACCTCACAAAATGCACTGTAAGAGTGAGTAACTTTATTTTTTCTAACGTGACGAAGTTCAACATTTTTTTCAGAATTTTTAATTTTTTAAATTCTACAGAATTCTGAACATTCTCAGCTATGAGTTTCCACATTTCCATAAAAACCCTAAAAATATATACTTGAATATTTAAATATTCTAAGTAAGTTTCAAGAAACTCTATTAATTAAAGGAATTGACAAATTATTAGAATTATTCTGAACATTTCCGATTATGGTTTCCCGTAAGTTCGCAGAGAATTTTCGAAAAATCTGAAATACTTGAAATATTCGAAGAATTTTTTCAGGAACTCCATTAATTGTAGAATTCGAAAAATAATCCCAATTCTAAAAATTCCAAATTATATTTTCCGAAAATTTCTTTAGGATTTCGAAAAAAAAAAAAAACTAAATGTTCGAAATATTTTAAAAATATCTGAGGAACTCTAGGGTTTAAAAAGTGATCATGAAAATTCTTAACAATTGTTCAGAGTTTCTTAAATTTGCCAGATAATTTTTGCAGATAATTTGAAATCTCCGAGAATCTTTCGAAACACAATATCAATTTTTGGTTTTGAAAAATCACCAGAATTCGCAAAACTACCGACTAATTTTTCAAAATTTTGCACTTACTACCTGAAAAAGTACATGATTCGAAACTATCAATTTACACTATTACTTGCCAAATACAATTCAAAATCCAAATTCAGAAAGTTCAAAAATTTGTTCAATGACAAATGGTTTTTTTACCGCAATTTTTCGCGGATCATTCCAATTTTTTCTCACTGTGTCGTTATTATTCAATAATTATCAAATAAACAAAAAATCGTTGGTTATTCACTTCGTAGTACTTGATAAAGTATTGAATACATATTGCGAAAAATTATTCATTTCCGTGTACAGAGTCGTGAATTCAACAAAATATTCCATCATTTGATAATTTTACAAGCAATATTATATAACAGACCAATTCTATTGTTAAATATAATAATACAAATAATCCCAATTCTCAAAATTCAAAATTATGATTTTCCGACAATTTCTTCAGAATTTCGAAAAAAAAAAACTGAATTTTCAAAATATTTTAAAAATACTTGAGGCACTCAAGGGTTTAAAAAGTGATCATGAAAATTATTAAAATTTTTCTGAGTTTCTTAAATTTGCCAGAGAATTTGCGAAAAATTTGAAATCTCCGAGTTTATTG
This sequence comes from Platygaster equestris, assembly GCA_030522785.1. Classification (NCBI taxonomy): domain Eukaryota; kingdom Metazoa; phylum Arthropoda; class Insecta; order Hymenoptera; family Platygastridae; genus Platygaster; species Platygaster equestris. The sequence continues at coordinate 15,471 of JAPYZK010002483.1, read as the reverse complement.
TTGACAACATTGCGTCGATCTTTGGGCACCCACATTTTACGGCCCTGCGCGAAGTTGGATATCGAAGTTGGTAAAATCGAGAGAGTGGGAGGCAATGCGAATTCGAGTTGGCCATGTGTAGCGCGTTGTGGTGGATGTTGCGATTAGTTGAGAAATTGAAAAGCAACCGTATGTTTATAGCCACGGCAGACGGACAGATTGGCGATGAGGCAAAGTCGGCGGTCATGGCAGACGAGGCAGAGGAGTCAGAGGAGGACTGGGGCCCAGATGAAACGAGTCAATTCCGCAACACTCCCAACAATACCGCCAACAATCACGAGAAAGACGAGAGGCAGTTGCAGCATCCCTTGGACCGGCTACTCGAGCACGCCGTTTCGGACAACGCATACGAACGGTGAGTTTTTTAATTTTTATTTGACTCGTCTAGAAAACTGTCATCTCTAGTTTCGCGAGTCGTCGATTACGATAGTGACTCTAATTAGGGTTCTAGATCGGGAAAAACTGTTGATCAGTTTCCCAAATTTTATTTTTCATAATTTTGAAATTTCAGTAATTCGAGAATTTTGAAATTTTTCCACGTCGTAGGATAAAATAAAGTTCGCGATTAGTGGAAAAATAATTATTTTTCCACTAGTTGCGAAATGTAGGTACTATTCCAATATCTTGTTGAATCTTTCAAATTGCCATTTTTTCGCCGGGAAAAAGAAACTTTTTATGACGTCGTGGGTATTTTTTCGCGTCGGCTGGCTTTATTTCAGTTTCATTGAGGCGTGCTGTTTTTAGACGATCATCATCCGGTTGTTAGAAATATGTATATATGGAGTCTTTGGCGCGGCTGGTGTGGGCGAGCGCGCGCGCGCTCGCAACTTGTAAATAATTATGGACGCTGAAAGACTAAAGGCGAGCTTTAAACCTTGCCTGCTTAAGTTGACTGCGTAACGTTGAATGCTCGAGTTAACTGTGGAACGCACGATGAAAGCCATTTTAAAATGCTCGAATAAGATGTGAATTGATTGAGTGTTGAATTGGCAATATTGATAAGTAATTGGGTCTAATGGCGTAACTATTAATGTATTTGGTGTGTTCCATTCAGAGAGATAACCCCCCTCCCCCCGTCCACCCCCGTAAAGAAATTTGTAAACGAAGAATTTTGCGACCTCTAAAACTTTCAATTTGAATCCAAAATTTTATGAAACGGAGAATTATTTTGGAATACGAATAAAAAAAAAAATGAAATTGTCAAATATCGTAAATTTTGTGCGTAGGATTTTAAATTTGAAAAATGTTGAACACAGGAAACTCGACATTGAAATATTGGAAAATTAAAAATTTTTAACTTACAACTTTTCGAATTGAAACTGAAAATCCAAGTGCCTGGTTGAATTTATGGAATTTGACACTTCAGAGATTCGAAAATAATCGTAAACGTCGAAAATGATATTTCGGATATTTGTAAATTCAGAAAATGTGCAAGTTTCAATTTTAGTGTTCAAATTTTTATTCGGAAAAAATAAAAATCCCAATTTCTTGATTGGACAAAAAACAAAGTTTTCAAATTTCGTGTGTAAAGGGTTTAAAATTGAAATTTCTACCTTGAAATTATTAGAAAAATTTTAATCTGAATTGAGTATACGAACGGATGTATATTTGAAAATCAAAAATTTCAAACTTACAACTTTTCGAATTGAAACTGAAAATCCAAGTGTCCGAATGGTGGAATTTAGGAGTTTAACAATTTAGAGCTTTAAAAATAATCGTAAACGTCGAAAATAATATTTCGGAAATTCGTAAATTCGGAATATGTGCAAGTTTTTATTTTAGTGTTCAAATTTTAATTCGGAAAAATGGTAATCATTATTTCTCGATTGGGGAAAAAAAAACAAAGTTTGAAAATATCAGTTTTGAAGATTTAAAAATTGAAATTTCTACGTTTCCAAATTTCAAAACTGAAAGTAAAAAAACCTTGAAATTATTAGAAAAATTCTAATCCGAATTGAGTATATGAACGGATGTATATTTGAAAATCAAACATTTTCAATTTACAACTTTTCGAATTGAAACTGAAAATTCAAGTGACCGAATGGTTGAATTTATGGAATTTGACACTTTAAAGATTTGAAAATAATCGTAAACGTCGAAAACGATAATTCGGATATTCGCAAAATGTACAAGTTTCAATTTTAGTGTTCAAATTTAATTCGGAAAAAATTGAAATCTTAATTTCTTGTTTGGAAAAAAAAACGAAGTTTTCAAATTTCGTGTATGAAGAGTTTAAAATTAAAATTTCTAAGTTTCCGAATTTCAAAACTGAAAGTAAAAAAACCTTGAAATTATTAGAAAAATTTCAATTCGAATTGAGTATATGAACGGATGTACATTGAAATCCAGAAACGCGTCGTTGAACTAATAAGTTTGAACCTAAAATAGTTTGAAAGTGAAACTCAGTTATCGCTCTGATCTGAAACAATGCGTAGTTTTCATTGGAAACTTTGTTCAAGCCAAAACGAGGAATCGTTTGATGCAGAAACGATTATTTTCTCGAGTGCAGAGAGTTGGTAGATAGGGCTAAAAGGGAGGAAGAAAGAGAAGGAAAGATTAAAAGGCGCTCGGCCAAATATACGCGGTGCGTCAGCGTCGCGGCTCGCGTGTCGCGCGCTCCCTTCCTGCCTCCCTCGGCTCTGCACTACGCCGGCGCCTCGTTTGAGGTCAACGTCATCGTCGCTTCTTTACTCGACTGACCGCTAGAATCAGCTACAATCATTACGCCAAATCTTGCGCTTTTATCGCGTTTTGCATTCTTTTCTTGCAGTCCTCAAACTGCTTCGCTCTCTCATACCGAATCTGTCGAATTTTACTGTTTATTTATAGTTGTTTTTCATTCATTTAGCGAAAATTCGGCCAGAACGAAATAGTCAAAACTTACTAATTTGAAAAGTTGAAACAGCTTACTTTTGAAATAGTGAAAATAAAAAAAAGTGAGTCGAAAATCAACTTTTGTATAGAAATTCTTCTTTCTATAAATTTATTGCGAATTCGATGGAGGTAGAAAAGTATAGTTAAAATAGTTTTTTCGCTTCGTTTGATAATTATCTAAGTTAGCTTAAGATAAGAGAAAAAAGCTTAGATATTTTTCGTAAAATATAGTTTATTGTAGTAAATGTAGAATACATGTCAATGAATTTGAGCTTGAACTGAGTTTATTTCTAAGCCACCACAGGTAGAAATTGAATAAACAAAATTATTGGAATCATGAAAGTTTGATCCATACGAAAAATTGACCAAAGTTCAATGTTTCAAGTGGGAATCAGATAAGCTCTCGAAAAGTGTAATAATTCCTGGTTGTGGTGAAAGTTAATGTTGCGAATCGGTTCAGACTATGACGGGAAAAATATAGACTCGGGCTTTTGATGACCAAAAATCACAGTTGACGTCACGAGCAGACAGATTGAAATGTCCACGCTCCGCTTATTTTGTCGCCTTCGTCTCGACTGCTTCTTCATCTTGGCCGCGGCGGTCTAGACTCGCTGCAGACGTTACCTAAGGTTTAGATTAAAATTAGAGGTCCGCTTTGAACGTTCGCTATCGGTTCAAGGAACGCATTCGTAATGGTTTTTTTGTGTCTCTAGCACTAATGCAGCGTCATTTGCGAACCCGTTCGAATTGATGTATACGTTTAAAATATTTTTATTGTTACAATCATGGTAATCCGATTTATAATAAAATATTGTGGATGCTTGTTAGACATTCATCAAACGTTGAGAGTTATCAAAAGTTGTCGAAAAATTCCGCCAAGCATCTCATTTTTCTGATATTTTAGTACGATTCGAAAATGGGAATGTTTCTCATTTCAAAATCGGCTCATCACGAGTCATTAAGGGTAGATGTGTTTTTTCGAGTAAATGAGAGACGTCGAAAATGATTCTTGTAATAACCCTTAGTTAGTGAAGACTGCCAAGCATAGTTTTTACGCAGATATCGTAGTATGATTTGAGAAAGAGAATGTTCCTTGTCCCAGAATTTACTTATCATGACTTCTAAAGTTACGAATTGTGTTCTAAAGTTGATAAAAGTTGTCAAAAAACACCCTCGTAGCAACTCTTAGTCAGGCATCGGTTTTTCGCAGATATCATCGTATGATTTGGAGTAGCGAATGTTCTTTATCCCAAAATTGACTTACACGACTTCTATCGCATCGAATTGTGTTCTTGAGTTAAAGAAAGTTGTCGAAAATCACCGCCCTATAAATCTCTAGCTAGTAAAGTCTGCCAAGCACCGATTTTTTGCAGATACCATCGTATGATTGGAAGAAGCAAATATTCCTAATCCCAAAATGCACTTACCATGATTTCTAAAGTTTCTACTTGTGATCTCGAGTTGATAAAAGTTGTCCAGAATAACCCTCGTAGCAACCCTTAGTCATTGAAGACTGCCAAGCACTTGTTTTTCGCAGATATCATCGTATGATTTGAGAACGCGAATGTTCCGTCCCATAAGTGACTTATCACGACTTCCAAAATTTCGAATTGTGTTCTAAAGTTGGTAAAAGTTGTAAAAAAACACCCTCGAAGCAACTCTTAGTTAGGGGACTTCCGAGTACTTGTTTTTCGCAGATATCATCGTACGATTTGATGAAGTAAATGTTTCTCGTCCCAAAATTGACTGTTGTTGTTCCGAGGTTTATAATACCTCTTATTCGTATTCCGTATTATGTATATCAGAGAAAAGTTATCCCAGGTTTTATTATTTATGTAGACACCCTGTTTGTGTCCATTTTAATGTTCGTTTTTTATGTTTAAAAATATAAACAAACTCATTGCAATGTGAATAGCTGAAAACGCTGTTTTGCATTCGTGCATATGACGAAGCAATTATTACGCGGAAAAATTGCATATCATTTGACGTCATAAGAAGCAAGATAATTCCGTGTGTGGGTCAGCTGCGAGCGCATAGCAGCTTTTTGAGCAGATGCCGCTTTTCACAGAAATACATTTTCATCAGTCGCACCAAAGGCTGCTCCGAGTTTCATTGCACGGGATTCGTCATAGTTTATACGTCGTTTCTGTGAAAAGCAAAATTTTGTTCTTACTGTACGATACTTTTTATCAGTTTGACGTGTCTACTATGAATAATTTCAAAAAATACGTAATGATGATAGCTGACCGGACATTAGTAAAGTTTTTGTAAAATTCGATTTTTCATGGAGTGAGTTTAATTAGTTGATGTAGTTTTAGAGGATTCTTTAAGGTTTTATTCGAGGTGATCGAAGAAAATACCAAGTTGTTTTTAAGGAAATAATCTTTTTGAGTAACGAATCATTTCGCAAAATTTAAGACAGTTTTATTTGTTAGTTCAAAAAATATTCAAAGGTTAGGTTTCGTTTTTTTTGTTTTTTGTAAATATACATATAGGTTTTCGAAGACGTGTATTTTATCAATAAAAAACATCCTAAAAATAATAATTTTTTGGATAAATTACTTACCTATCGGAAAACATTTATTCAGACATATTGAAAAAATTATTATTTGTTATTTATTTTTATCAATAAAATACATGTCTTCATCTATCTATATTATATACGAAAAACGAAAGTCCGTATTTGAGTATCTTTTGGACCAACGAATGAAACAGTCCTAAATTTTTCAAAATGATTTTATCATTCAAGAAGAGTATTTCCTCAAAAATTGAAGGAGTTTATAAGTTCATACTTTCTTCCATAATGCCTCGAATACGCTCTGAAGTTCTTTTTTTCCACATGAAATTCCCTGAAATCGAAATATTATACCAGCTTATCTGAATAGTCAAAATCAATTAACAATTTCGGAATAAGAGGATAATCCTGTTGTGTCGAATTGCTTTTCAGTGGATTATTATAATGCAATAATAGAACACGTTTCGGAGAATAAGGATTGTGAATAATCAATTTATTGTTAAGTATCTTCAGAAGGAAAGAATAATAAGGGCGGTTTAGGCACGCGCCCTTGGCTTCGACGCCATCTGTTCCCTGCTGTATATGCCACTATTTAAGCTCAGGTTATTTTCGAGTCATCGTCCCCAAGTTGCACGCGTTTTTCACGTCTCCACATCCCTCGATTTATTTGTCCTTTTTTCACCCCGAAAATTCCCTATCTGGGCTGCAATCTCACAGCCGCCTCTCTCCCAAAGAGAAATCTCTGTATTGTTATTATTATTTGGCTAATGTGTGACCAATGTTGATGAATTGCCGTACATTCTTATGTTGGCCTTGTGAACATTTCGTGAGGAAGATAAAGATAAAATTTTGTCCGCAAAATTGCGATCCATGTTAATGATTGAGGGTTTTATGTAATTTTTTTTTTTTTTTTTTAAGTAATGATTAAAAACTGTATTTTGATTATTAAATCTGTGAATTTTTGCACCTTCGTATTGGAATTCGTAAACTTCGTTCATATTATTCGACAGTTTGAAAATTTAGAAAATTTTTGATAATTCTTGAAGAATTGATTGCAAGATGATGTTGAGATTCACTGTAAGCTATTTTGAATTCGTTTAGGACGGTTCACATCCGTTGTGGTGTACTTCAGATCTGATTCAAACCATTCGGGTCCACTTTTAACTACTTCAGGTTCATTTAAAATGACGTAGGGCGATTTAGATCTACTGTAGACTACTTCAGATTCGATCAAAACCCTTCAGAAACAATATATACTAATTTGAATCCGTTTGGGACGGCTTAGGTCTACGATAGACATCTTTATATCTTATCAGTATCGTTTAGATCCACTGTAGACTATTCCGGTCCATTTGGGACGGTTCAGATCTACTGTAGAATACTTCAGATCTGATAAAGACTGTGCAGATCCAATGTAAACAACTCAAGATCTGTTGAAGGCGGTTCAAAACCATTATAGGGTACTTGAGATCCGTTTAGGATAGTTCAGATCTACTATATGCTACTTCAAATCCAATACAAACTTTTTAGATTTACTATAGACTACTTTAGATCCATCAGGGACCGTTCAGATCCACTATGAACTACTTCAGCTCTGATCAAGACGGCGCAGATCCACTGTAGACGACTGTGAATATGTTTAAGGCTGTTCAGAACCATAAGTACTACTTTAGATCCGTTTAGGATCGCTGAGAACTTACATAGACCACTTCAGATTTAATGAAAACCTTCTAGATCCACTATAGACTACTTCACATCCGTTTAGGGCGATTTAGATCTACTATGGACTACTTCAGGTCTGATAAAGACTGTGCAGATCCACTGTAAACTACTCAATATCTGTTAAAGGTGGTTCAAAACCACTATAGGGTACTTGAGATCCGTTCAGGATAGTCCAGATCTACTGCATGCTATTTCAAATTCAATCATAGCCTTCTAGATTTGCTACAGACTACTTGAGATCCATTGGGGATGGTTCAGATCCACTATGAAATACTTCGTCTCAAATCAAGACGGTGCAGATCCACCGTAGACGACTGTGAATATGTTTAGGGCCGTTCAGAACCACTACATGCTACTTTAGATCCGTTTAGGATCGCTGAGATCTTACATAGACCACTTCAGATTCAATGGAAACCTTCTGGGTCCACTATAAACCACTTCAGATTTAATCAAGACTGTTTAGACGCACTGTCGACTACTTTATATCTGTTGAGGTCGGTTCAGATTTACTATAAACAACTTCATGTCCGATCATGACCATTTACTTCGAAGAAAGACCCCGATTCCGGTGTCCGGAGTACACCCGTTCGCCGATTTCCTCGGTGTTTCATTTCTCTTGTTTCTCCCCGCATGTAATGTGGCAGCGGGTCCCGAAATGAGTCGATCGAGTCGAGAGTTAATCCAGGCACGCGCTTGCGAGTGTATTCCGTCGACAGGCAGGTGTGGTGATGCTTGTTCTGGATATGGCTCGGAGTTTGCCAGCGGGACGGGGGAGTGCGGAGAAGAATCGTCGAAGGCGCGTGCCGCCGTCGGCCATCCGGAGGCCAGGTGCATCCTCGTCCCCGCCGCTTCCAGAAAGCTGGCTCAGCAGCCACCAAGCAAACCAAGCCACCAAAGGAAGTCGATCCGCAGCTGAAAAACCGTGCGCTGCCTGCGAGATACGCTCGAAATCCCAAGTACAGATACGGGCGCGCGCGACAGATGTTGGCCAAGTGTTTGCTCCGCGTTTTTCGGGGGCCGCTGATTGATGTTGCGGGCACGCGATGTACACGGCTCCGCCGCTGCTCCTGCTGGCTGCTCCCTCTTCTCTCTCCTCGCTTGTTTTCGTCGTCTTTTTTTTCGCCTCTTTTCCTTCTCTTCCGTTTTGTCGCTTTTTCGGGGCCCTTAACCCCTTTTACGGGGTGAACGCACGGGGACCTTTTTGACTACGCGGCAAAGCTTGGAGAGGTCGTGAACGAGTTGCGTAAGTCGTTTTACGAGCAGTTTTTTGACACTTTTGCCATTTTTTTTAGAGTCTTCTGTGGATGGTTTCGGGTTCTTTAAAGCTTGTCGTTTCTGTAAATGAGGGGTAATTTTCCGAAATTTCTTGAAAGTTTTTTTGGTTGTTTTATGAAAAATTGCAAAAATGTATGGAAGTTTCGCCCCGAGCATTCGAATACTTTACTGCTCGGTACAGCCTTCGTTCCACGTTTGGAGGTGTGAAAAAATGTATCTTTGAAATCGGTTTCGATCCGAGTTCGACAAAGCGAAGCCTTCAATATAGAATTTCATTCGCGAGGGAAAAGTCTGTCGAGTTTCACGAAAATTCTGTCTTGAAAAGGAGAACGAAATCTAAAACAGAGTGATTTCCGTTGGAGAGATTCGGCGGTAGAGCCGGCGGAAGAGCCAGATTGGAGGTGCAGAATTGTCGCACACACCCATGCGGAAATGGAGACGACGCCCGCCCTAATTCGTCGCGAAGGGCTCGTGAGCGCACTTGGGGTGGTCTCAGCAACCCACTGCGACAATTCACCTTTTTTCCCCCTTGGTCGCGACAATTATCTTGCTTCCCGGCGCGATTTTTCCATTTCTTTCTTTGCCGAAATCAGGAATCGGAAAATACAAGAGATGTTTTGGCGTATTGGTTATTGTGAGTCAGGTTTTAAGGTCGGCGAATGACGGGTTCGAAAAATTATTCGAAATATTTTATACGGAATTTTGATTACTTTTCGAAAGTCCTCGTGATTTCTGATGATGATCTATAAATTTTGTGAAACCCGTATTAATGAAGGAAAATTTTTGATATTTATGAGTACTCAAGTATTTCATAACTTTTCATTATACTTCTATTTTTATGCATATTTTTACAATCTGATGATTTGAAAATTTACTCAAAAAAATGGCTTCGTGAAATTCTTGGACATTTTTGAATATTATTTTTTGAATTCGTAGAAATTTTATGTGATTTTCGAAGTTAAAGCGATTTTTTAAAGTTTTGGTAACGGTTGATGTATTATTGAATATTACTAGAATCTTTCTAAGAAAATTTTAAAAAGGAGCTCGCGAAAAACGGCGGCCAGTTTCTAATGATTTTTGCAGTTGATTCGAAAAAAGTGGGAAGTATTTTATTTCGGGAGGTAAACTGGTTTTAATGTTAATAGTTGTTTCCAAGAGGAGAGCTTGGATTTGGCGGGTAGTTATCGTGTTACCACACGGGTCTCGTATGTTAAGCTTGGTAACTGAATATCTTCGACCAATAGCTGCCAAATTTGCGACAACAATCTGTTTCAGCCGCCCATCCGTGCCGATTTTATATCAGCCACTGGCTTTTCAGTCGATCACTACCGAAAAGTCGTTTTTCTAAAATTTGTCGGTCTTGACATGCAAAAACGTATGCATTCATTCGTTGTTTTTGTTTAAATCTTCGTAAATCATTTCTATACAATAATGGTGACATTTGATTTTGATTCAGGGGTAGAAAAATCACTCGGAAGAAGTGAATTATTCTGGATGTGATCGATTTTGGGTCCAAGCTGTACTCAAAATTAACTCGAAAATAGTACAAATTTACTTGCATAAATTTAAGCGATGCTAAAATTGAAATAAGCCAATCGGTGTATTTCAGTCAGAATCTATACGTTTTGGTTTTATATCTCTGTGTCGAATAAAATAGGGGGTGAAAGAAAAGTCGGAAATTTCCGTGTAATCGTGGTCACGTGAAATATAGGAATATCGACAAGGTGAAGAGAAACCTAACGCATCCTAGACATCTGTTACTACAGACTAAGAGTAAAATTAATGCACTTTTCGTTTCGACACTATTCAAACACCCCTCCTGTTGCCACTGTCCTTTAGCCACAGCATCTGCTTGTACCGCGCCCGCGTACTAAATGAGTACGGGGAAAAATTATTCAAGCCTCTTTAACGTGCAGACGATTTTCTCAAGTTGAAAAAAATGACCCATTTTATTCAACTCTTTTAGCTATTGATTAGCCGAAAGCGCCTGATGAATCAAAGTGTCCCAAGTTTTTGAGTTTGCTCCGTCGCCGCAATTTTTTTGATCGAGTTTTTACTCGTTTCGTTGCCAAAATTTCCTTTTTAGGACTTGGTTAGTGAGAATATACCAGTTTTGAAGTTTGCTCCGTCACGAAATTTTTTTTCCTCGAGATCGTGCAGAATTAATAAATTTCCTGAATTTTCTACTCCGAATGATTTCATCAGATTTAATAATACAGCTCTGTTAATCACGAAAGATGAAGTTTACGCTCAGCTTCCGATCATGAAACAAGCTCGTCATCCCGGAGCTATCCACGGAATGCCGAAACCTACATTATCTAAATTACGTCATCCGTTGTTATCAGCTGACCTAACGCCACGTAATTAGCATTTCCTCACTGAGCTTACTTGGCAGAAAAATTACGTCGAATATACGCCCCTGTCACGCTTTCAGAGGAAATGTTCTAACGCTATTCGACATTTTCGAAACTTTTTCTTAATTTGAACGAAGTTTTAGTACGTTTCGTAACTTGTTTGATATCAGAAAAAAAGTATATTTTTTCCACCGTTGTCATCTTTCAAATGCACTTTTTCCATTATTTCACTAGTCATAAGGACGCAGTGGCGGATCTAGGATTCAATCATGGGGGGGGGGGGGCTTTGATTTCTCGACTAAATTAAAAAAAAAGCGAATAACGATTATTCATTAGTATAATATGAGTAAGACTTCATTTACAGATTTAGACTCACTTAACGATTCAGAGTTAGAGTTTTTGTTATGTCGAAATTAAAATTTTTCAATTAGGCTTCAATTAATTGATTGATTCAATTCAATCTGATACAAGAATGACGAAATTTTTTCAATTGTATATTAATTCCAAAAAACTTTTGTTTTTGGAATTTTTGAAGTTTTAGACATTTTCAAAGTTTGAAAAATTTTGCAGTTTCGAAGTTTCGAAGTCTGGAAATATGAAACAATATTTTTAGATTGGAAAGCTGTTTTGAAACACTTTTTTAAGAACAGTGGAATTTTGAATAATTTAAAATTTGCTCTTTCGAGAATTCCAAATCCACGAAATTCTACTTTACATGTGAAATGTAAGAATTTTGATTTTGGAAATATCAAGTATGAACAAATTCTACGTTCGACAAATTTCAAATATTTTTGCGAATTTCGAATTCATGATTTGTGATTTAAGAATTCGAAATCCATTTCTTAAGGTTCGAGATTTACCTCCGAAATTTTCAATATTAAACTTTTTTCATTCGGAAATTTCAGAATTCATGACATATATTTCACGATACTGAAATAATAAAATTTAAACAATTCATAATTGAAGATCGCCAACTTCGAGAATTCAAAATCCGAAAAAGTGTGGGGGTGGGGGTGGGGGGGGGGGGGGGGGGGGGGGGGCTGTAGCCCCTATAGCCCCTCCCCTGTATCCGCCACTGTAAGGACGTAGACGTAGAATGACGATAATTTTTTTTGTTTTCTTTTTTTTAATAAAATATCGCTTTGAAACGAGAGTGATTCCTCTCATTTTGAATGGAATTTCCACTAAATCGTGATTTGCAAGATTTTCACTCGAGAATGCAGTATCAAAAGTTTGGACGAAAAAAAAATACCGAAGCTGCGAATCCTTGATGGTCAAACACTGTAAAATCGGTTGGAAAACCTGGAAAAATTGTTTCAATCGACAAAATTAAATTTGTCGTTAATCTAAATGAAAAGTGACGACGAAAATTAATTGAGTTGTCAATCGCTTGCGAGGTTTCACACCGTCTGAAGTTTAACTTGACTTTTGAACGTGATAGTTGCTGTTGATAGTTTTTGAAGAAACTCGCGCTGAAAACGTATAGTACACATTTAGCCACCCACTGCATGGCAAAAATGAAGGAGAAATAAACAGAGTGGGATAATTTGAAACACAGTTGTACGAGGGAAACACGTGACCGGAAAGCAGGGGAACGAAGCCGTACACGCGCCATCGTACTCCACCTGGCGCATCACCTGCTGCAGGCTGCTGCTGCTGGCCTGGCCCTTTTCTTGCAGTTTTATTCTTTGCTTGCTAGGGAGCGATCTCGCTATTTTTTCATCGACCCAACTTTCTTCTTTTTTTCGCGACACTCTTGAGTATCGTTGAAATGAGAAGTTATTTAATATTTCTACACATTTCCAAACTCGATATTTCGGGAAACCAGAGTGTATAGTGGCTACTAAATTGATGGTTACTATCGAGTTGCGCAGAAGACCCTAAAAAACGCATAAAAATTTTTAGATTTCTGAAGTGCCTAACCTAACCTGAAGTAGTAGTTTTTTTACTATGAACATCAAATTTACCTGAGTCACTTTTTGTTTACCTGTCCCGCAACCTGCGCAACTCATCGGACACCAAATTGATCTCTAGTGTGCAAGTTTTTCAGGTGGGGCTTTTTTTATGCTTTCTGTCGATTCGTCTATTCTTTACGAAAAAATTAGCTAGCCGTTGAAAAATAGGATTCCGTTAGGATTGGCGTATGAATCGCTCGATTTTATATAGGTTGCTGTCCGTTTTCTACGTTCTTCGAGTTTGTAAAGTGTAATTTTGAGGTCATTTTTGAATTCGTATTCATTCTGACGTCAAGCGTCTGTAAAATTCTAATCTTGAAATTTCGGAAAATCAGCGTATATCGGCTGGTAAATTGCTCTGTAGCAAGTTTTAGAAAGAAGATGGAAGTACGTACTTTTTCCACGGCGTTGGATGAATTTCTTTGAATAAGGGAAAAATAAGTGATTAAGAGGCGAATTCAGTTTGAATCCTTATGAGATATTTTTTGATATCTTGTCGATTTAGTTTTTTGTTTGTTTAATTTTTTTATGGAGATAGTGAAATTGTCATTGATAAAAAAATACGAAAATGATGGAAATCGGTAAGTCTGTAATTCAGAGTCTGAAGTTTTGATGATAGGATAATTTTTGGAATTTGAAATGATTATATTCAAACTCAAGAAAGTGAGGTATAGAAATCAGAAGGATATAGAATTTGAAATTGAGAAGTATGAAAGTTTAGCAATTCGGGAATTATTTATGAAGTTCACATTCAAAATTTGAAGTTTCTATGACTGGGAAATTCGTGAATTTTTGAATTTCTGAAATTTTTGATACTAGAAATATATAAATATCATTAAATTCAAAACTTCTTGCAGTCAATAAATGAATGAAAAAATGTATGAAATTCGAAAACTCTGGAATCGGGCTTTAAAAATGTCAGAAACTGCACATTTTCAAAGCTTGGAGATTTATTTTTAAATATAAATCAAAAAATTAGATAGAATAGACATATTTCTGTTCCAAAATAGTTAAGAACGTAATTAATAATTATCTGAAAATATAAACATGATTGACTCAGTGATCAGTTCGAGTTTATCGCCTTAAAAAACGCTTTGTTATTTTTTTCTTTCATGATCCTTTTTGCTAGAAGTCTTCATGGAGTTTTTGCTCTCTTTTTCTCTTTTGGCTCATTGCCTTTCGATCAGCTTCTCAAGTTTCGCACGAGCTGGGACGTTTTTGAACGGCTGTGTTTTCGTAATGTATAATGAAAAGCATGACGCCCCTTAAGTTAAAAAACTCGAGTTTAAACAAGTTTATTAATTGCACGTCGCTTTTTTAGACACCTGTATATTTTCAACTACCACGAGAAAACTCTTATACATTTTGATGGAAACGATTTCATATAAAAATTAAATGAAACCAAATGCATATATGACATATATGCATTTGGAGGTCAATACAAATTTGTGCCCTTCATATTAAAATTTTATTCAGATTTTGAAATATTTATAATTCCTAAATTTTTCTTTTTCTTTTGCTCAAGTTGCAAAAAATGTGGAAAATTTTAGCGAAATAATGAATTTCATAAGATATATAACATCATATTCTGGAATCGATTTAATGACAGTTTTTATAAGAATGTTTCAATTTTTTTTGTTCCAGGTGAGTCATTGTTCGTACATTCCCTTCATCCTTGTTTGAACATCCCGATAATGAGTAAGTGTTTCTGTCATTTTATTAATCGTTTATTTATTTCTCTTTTTTGGTCGTGAATTTTTTTTTTTTTTTTTTATTTTTTTATTACAGCGTTCATCTAAGTGATTTTGAACAATATGTCAAAATTAATAAATCGGATCGGTGCAAATTATAATATTCCGCAATGGTGCTGAATTGTAAAAATTCAACATTCGTACATTTTTTCACGTTTGCTCAAAATATTGAATTTCCAATTTTTTTATCAAAAAATATTCATCTAATTTCGATTGGTTTTGTAGCTATCCGATATGAACTAATGTTATTATGGTTGAATTCATCTTTCCATCTATAAAATACAATTTTCCTATTTAGAGCATGCCAGTAAACATTCTCGAAAGAAATTTTAGCGAAAACGAATTTTTAAAATAAAAATCACGACCAGAAAAGAAAAAATACGGTAAACAAAAAATACCACAGTTTGAAAGAAGATGCTATTAGGAATGAAATGATACAAAAAGTGCGCGACGCAGAATGTTTTTTTTAAACAGCCCAGATCTGGCGCGAGTAATTTTTTCCCGCTGAACCGGAAGTGTCGAATTTTTTTTTTTTAATGGATAAGATTGAGTTGAGAAACCGAAAGTGTCTTTTAGTAAAGCTCATGCGTTATCAGGACTTTTCTCGTTTTTTAAGCGGCGCTACAATCGTTAGTGTAAATCAATTGAGGCTCGAATTTCGAAACGTAATATCTAGGCACGATAATCGTGCACGAGTTGTAGATTCACGTTCATTCGCCGCTTGGTGAATGAAGTTATCTGCGCGCCAACTGCGACCCGTGCCATGAACCTTCTTTAAAGGTCAGTGGAAGCTATAGCCTATAGGCAAATCTACGATTCTTTCACGATTTGTATGCCGCACTCGCCTTCAACCCCAGTAAATCCGATTTTTTATAAGAATCTTATAAGAAATCTTATGACAATGATGAGACTACTAGATTTCCCGTTTTTTGAGAATTTGTTTCGATACTCGGAGGCAAGCACGTAGCCAGGGAGGGAGGGGGCTG
>JAPYZK010002482.1:0-14138 GCA_030522785.1 Platygaster equestris | reverse complement strand
TTCTTAACGCTTATAATTCGGCGATTTATCGATTTTCCAGAGGCGCTTACGCTGGTCGCGACGAGACGAAGCTCCGCGCGCTCGGCGACAAAAAAATTGACTTACTGTCGTAGTCAGTAACCAGTTAACTAGATTACTGAAAATTTTTATTCAATTCTATTGGATCATCTTCACGTTATGAATTTTCCAATTAGAAATGTTACAATTCAAAATTGCTCATTATACTACATTTTCTCACTTGTGTGTTATAGAATCGCTTCACGATTACAGAAATTTCGACCAATTTGGATTACATAGTTTCTTATGAATATCGACACTTCTCCCTCTAGGTTTTACACTTTCAGTCATTCAATGAATTTCATTTTGTACAAGTTGAAGTTCGCTGATTTTAGTTAAGCTAGCGTTGTTACAAATTGGCGCATCATACAGCATGAGTGGTCTTATTATGGCTCGATAAAGTATAAGTTTGTTTTTCACGCCCAAAGACGATCTGCGATTCATTAGTGGCGATGATGATCCGTGCATGCCGTATGTTTTCTCAGCACTATTGACAATATGAGTAATTTACGTAAGTTTCTTATCTCAGGTAACTTCAAGATATTTTACACTGTATTTAGGGGATATGCTTTTGCCGAAAAATTTTATGACTCTTTGAACTTTTTCTTTGGGGAAATAATTGGCTCTGTTTTGTCTGCGTTTGCTCCGATTTTTCATTTTATGAAGAATTCTTTAATTTGTTTTGAGTGTGTCTGTACTTTGGACATAGCCAAGCTTGATCTGCCATAGGTTTCATATACAGCGGTGTCATCCACAAAGAACGCGATTTCTGTCTCTGTGTTTTTAGGGATATCATTAATACAGTAATAAATGGAAAAGTGGACTAGCCGCGAAGCTCTTACAACAGCCCACACAAATTGACCGATGTTCGAGAATTTGGTAATGAAAAATACTGAGGAATAATAAGGCTGCTTTTTCCGGTTCAACTGAGGTGGTGAGTGCTTGAATGGACTGAGTTTGCTCCCTCTGATATTTTTGCAACGTGCGAATGATGTATTCAGTTTTCCTGTAAAATTTCAGTCTACTTTCTTTTTGTTCTTCACGGTCTTGAATTACTAGAAAAAAAAAAAAAACGAAGGTGTATTTATCGAACCCCCTCTTTCTCTGTGGACAATACATAACGTTAGGTATATTTGAAGCGCAAGAGTTCAATAGATCCTAAGCTACTTTTCAATAAGACTTTTTTTTGTGAAAAATCCTATGGAAAAATAATTTTCATTGAAAAGTAGGTGAGGCCCTTTTGAACTCTCACGCTTCATTTATAAATAGTGTGCTACTATACACGTCGTCAGCTAAAATTTTACGTCTCTACTATAAAAATCAAAAACTGCATGCGTACATTGATTTCGAGTTAAACGTTGCTATGGGTGAGGCCAACACAGTATTTTCCTCGCTGTACAAACTGCACGTTCTTTGCTCACCGATGAAAATTTGTTTACCAGCGAAAATGGAGCTGGGATTGGAGTTGCTTGCATTCCCGGTTGAATAGGGGAGGCAAATTCATTATGAGAGTTGATCAAACAATTGTTTTCGGGAAAAAATCGCTCGGAAATATCTATTGATTAAACGGATGAATATGGCTAACAACGAATCAAAACGATCATTTTCATGAATGAATGATACATAAGAAAAAAAATTTTCTCGATTTTTCAAGTTGCAGAAACAAGAAAAAAAATTCAATTTTGAAAAACTAGTCCGTGAACCCTCCGGAGGTTGGTAAGGGCTACTTATTTTGACGAACAATAATGGATTCCGCGAGATTGTAAATAATCGAGGGACTACTCGACAAATTCTCACTCACATCTTTCAACGCAAGTTTTCCTTTTCTCATCGATTCCCGAAATTTCCCCACCCGTCGGACACCCTATTCCCGCCAACTGTTGAACCGTCAAAGTCACGAAAGCGAAATATCTCTTCGGCTATCGTTTCGGCGACGGGTATTTGCATTCAAATAGCGTCGCGAATCGCGAGTCCGCCGGCAGTAATCGCTTTGCGGTCCTGCCGTAATTGAATGTGACGTAAATAAATAAATAATGTCGCGGGTGAGGGCGAAGTTCACGGAATCGGAGGTCGGGACATCACTTAAGCCCCGAGGGCCACCGAAGTCGGCACTGTCAAAGACGAGAATTTTTCTGCGGATTAATTTGCGGCCGCGAGTCGCCTCCGGGTTACGTCGGCTATCGTCTTAATGCGGATTTGCTACCGGCTTTAAACGCCGGACGAGAAGGGGCGAAAAAAAAGAGCGCGAGAGGCAAAAAACGGAAATGGAACGCGGCTAATAAAGGAAGACGGAAAGAGGGTTATAATAAAAGGCATCTGTCACCCGACGCGACGAAATTGGCGCCTCGTACTTTACGCCCTCCCGGGGCACTCGCGCGGGTTTACACTTGCGTTTATGTCCCGGGCTAAGCGCGCAATCTATGACAGGGAGCGCGACACGTGCCCGTAAACACCGACGAGCGACACTTTTTTCATGTTAATATCGCGAGACTGTGTGCGCGCCAGCTGACAGGCATGCGAGGAAACCTCGATGGATATCGTGAATATCGCTTTTTTATTGGTTACTTTTAGCCGAAAAAGTTTTGAAAGGAAGTCTGTATCTAGGAAATTGAGTCAAGCTATGAGCAGAAATGGTTCTTGGGCTGGTATTGTCCTTCTGTTGACACCGTATGAGTTTGGTCGAAGTTCCCTCTTTATCGGACATTTTTATTCATGGAAATTTTTCTTGCGCATGCGTCGGCGTCTGCCATACTTGTGGTCACTCTTGCACGTTGACAAAAATGTGGTTTAACCTTATCAATTGCTCAAAATATATTGCAATTTTTATCGCAATATAAATCAGATTTCTTTGCGAAATGGGAGAAATTTGAAGAAAAAACACAAGTGAATGCATTATTTTTAGGCTGAAAGCTTTCTCCGTTTTGTTATCACATTTTCCTGGAGAAATGAAAATATTCCAGAACTTTCTTCAGCCAGTCCATAACTTTCATACTGACTACCTTGATTGAATCATCATCGGGAAAAAATGTGGCATCGAAAAACCCTTTTATGGATCGGTCGTTTGGGAACCGGGAAAAACATTTCGGACCTTTTCCGCAGTCACCTTAGGGTAAAAAATTGAAGCGATATCCTTCGGGGCTTCTTTCCAGTCCACTTGTACGCGCCGGACGGAATACATTTTTTCTCGTGGCTTTGTGTCCGCGATATCCAAAATGAAACCGGCAATATGGAGGCATTGACAGATTCGGCCTCGTTCTCCACAATGGTTAGATTATGCGCGGCATAAATACGCAATTTACTCGCGCAACGATTTTCCCCGTCCTGACGGACGTAATCTCGAACCGTGCCCATTTTTCACCGCCAATTCATCCGGCGCTAATTTCCGTGATTGTGGCTTCTTCTGTTTTTGTTTCATGGGGGGCGATCGAGTTGCGTTATCTGGGATTTTGTAATTCGTGGAACGTCGGGACTGTAGATTAATCTTCGCGAATACGCTCGGAAATTTATTCAGAAAATCCATAGTCTGGTTGAGATTTTGGAATTTTGGTAACGATTCGTAGTTCATCACAGATTCGATGTACATGTGACTTTTCGTTCTTCTGATGGGCTTTCCTGAGTCACATTAATATTCCTCCTTTGGAGCCTTTGGAACTATCAGTAAATTATTTCAAAGTAACGTCACATTTAAATTTCATTCTACTCCTCAGAAATAATAAAAAAATAGCCTGTACAAGGAATAGTAGTTTTCCAACGAATGCAGAATGGCTTTTTTATGAATGTGAAGTTTGCAAGACGAGCCCAAGGCGAGTTTTGCCACGAGGACCGTACAATACATATGAAGTACCAATTTTGAGGTTAGAGTCGTAAAAAATAGCTTCCAAACCCATGACACGTCCCTTTGACTCGCTCACCGATTTCCCCGACATAAAAACGTGATTTCTACATTTCCCTTTTTATGTGCCCCCTGCGAGACCATTATAATCTCGCCTAGGGCTCCGAGTGTGTGGGGCCATAGGAGGCTTGTGCGTCGATTGGCGCGCAATTCACGGGCATTCGGAAAGGCCGATTGTTGACTGAAAAAGTCGCCAATTTAAAAGGACCCCCGGCGCTTTTCTTACCCTCGGACCGGGCCTGTCTTTGGACGAGCAATTATGTCGTTACGTGATGTTTACAACGAGATGATTGTCGATAGCATCTTGCGCCCGCGGTGATTTTGGAGATGCCGTGAGAAGAAAGAGACGAACAACAGAAAAGGAGGCAGGGGGGCTGAAAAAAGAATAAGGGGAGGTTTCGCCATTATCAATCTTTCCCGAAAAAAGATTCCTAAGGAGGAAAAGTTGGCCGCCCGAGGGCGAAGCGTCGTCTTTCACAAACAAAAAACGCGCGAAACCAATTCACGATCAAAGCATTGTCGTGAGTGGTCCAATCGGCCCTCGCGGCTCGAAGGACTGGAAACTTCCGAGGACAAACTTCTCTACGTCGGGAAAGATTAAAAGGAAATCGAGATTTCCCAAGGTGCACGGTCGATCTGTTGGTTTTCGCTTGATGGGAGAGTGATATGGAGCGACCAGTATTCTGTCCCGCGTGATATGTCCTTCGATAACGCGTTATGTTTACGTTGCTAGAAAATGTTTGACGCCAATTATCTTGACCCATGACAAACGACTTGAAGCCCCAATCAAACACGATTGGTTAATGTATTGCTCAATCGCAAAAGATGCTCAAAATATTGAAGATGCTAAAGATTTTCAAGCCCTTAACCATTGACAAACCACTTCAAGCTCGAATAAAACACTATCAGTTGATTGCCTCATTGCTGATGATGCTGAAGATGTTCAAGTTACTAGAGATGCTAAAGACGCTATAGATGCTGAAGCCCTGGACCTTCGGCGAATCACTTAAAACAATTATTTAACATGATCGATCACTATATTGCCCACAAGCTGAAAATCGATGAAGATGCTAATAATGCTAAAGACGCTCAAGATGCTGAGCATGCTGAAGCCCTCGACCTGCGGAAAACCACGCAAGGCCTTCAATATATTGCCCACTAGCTAAAAATGCTGCGGATGCTAAAAATGCTACAGATGCTGGGAATGCTAAACATTTGAAATATGCTTTAGATTCTGGAGATGCTAAAGTCTTTGACCTTCGATGGAAAGTTGATATATCGTTCGCTTGAAACGCTAAAACTCTTGACTAAATATCAAGGGCATTATCATATTTTCAAGAAAATTATGATCAAGACTACGAGTCAATGGAGCTATGTTTCAAAGTTACAAATGACACAAAATAAAAAACACGCGGAAGATAATAACTAAAAAACGTCCAAGATAATCAAAAATATAGCTCACCCCTACCCTATAACTCAGGCGCGAAGAGCATTACGTGGCTAGATTAAGAAAGCATTTTCATTTGCGGAATAATCTTCCTGATCGGACAGGGATCCGGTCAGATATAACGGGAGAATTTAAATTTCCCCCGAGTACGCACGCAGAAAAGCGCGGGGGAGATGGAGATGCAAAACGAGAGAGAGAGACAGACGATGATACTCCCGCGTAAGAATAACCCCGAACGGTTTTACTTTTAAACTTCCGACCGTATATCAACCAGGAGCGGACAGCGGTCAGTACGGTGCACAGCGCGACAGACGCGTCCCTATAAAATACGTCCGAACCATTAATCCCGAATAGAAGGAAAAATATTCGGCCCGCGCAAAACGACCGCACTCGTTTTCGGCGAGCCTTAAATGCGAATGCGAAACGAAGCTCTATTATTTATCGCGTAACGCGCGTCGAGGATCTTCATGCACGAATGCTCCTTGGCCGAAGCGCGTTGTTACAGAGGGCCGTCGAAGGGACGCACTCTCGTAACTCGGCGGGTCGTTTCCTCGAATTATTTTTACACCGTCGTATTTGGCTTTTTCGTCTCATGTTGATGGAGTTTCCAGGGAATTTTCGGGTTTTTGTGAGAGTGACGGTCTTTGATATCTCTGTGAATTTGAATAATAAAATTCCACTCATTTATCAGTGGCCGAGTCGATTACATTAACTTCTATTACTCCGGAAAAATACTTGCGTTTTAAGGAAGTTCTCTGTGTCTGTCTTCGGCAGCTTTATACAGGTCCGCAGAAATCCTTGGAAACTTTCGAGAAGTGTGAAGAAATAGACACATATACCTATTTGCGCGTTTTCCTCCGTGGAAATCTCGGAGTCGAGCCGAGGGAGAGGACGGTTAAAGATAAACTAATCCCCGTAACTGTCGGCGTTACGTTTTACGTTGATTACGTCAACCCTTGCCGTAGTCATTGGACAGGTCGTCGCACTTATCTCTACAAGCGCGGGGCTTTTCGCCCGAGTCATGATCATTCGACTCCTACCGAGCTCGGTTGAACTCGTTAACGGCGGCGTTAATACGCGCCGCGATTGCGACTCGGCCCGAATGAAAGTAACGCGCCCTTATCTAGCGACTGTTTGCCACGCTCGGTTTGATTAGAATCACCGGATTCGTTTCGACTCGCAGCCAAATCCGGCATAAATAGGAGATTCTTCCGGCGAGAATTTTGCACGTTGATGCGGATTCCAAGTTATTACAACAGGAAAGCACGTGCTAAACGAAACTGAAATAACAACTTGGAAATCGATTATCAGGAAGTTTGTTTTTTCAACAAAATTTTTTCCGGGGATATACAAATTTTTCAACAGATCCAAATTCAGTTTCCAAAAATTTGACGGAGGTGAAGAGTTTGGAAATCTGTAAATTTTCACACTTGAAAGTTCAAAAATTGATTGTGAAAAAAAGTTGGGGTTATTCGACTCCAAGTACAACAGTAAAACTTTTCTGGATAGATAAAATTAATCCAGGAAGCTTCAAATAAAATGAGGAGTATTCGAACCCGAATAGTCATTCCGGAAAACTCCGCAAGCTTCCCAACACGTTTTTCCCCCGCTCAATTTTTCCTTTACACGCGCGAAATTTCGTCACTCGGACGGGAATTCGTTGCCGTGGTCGTATCGCCGGGGTTCAGATACGTGATGCACTCGTCCACCCGGTTATTTGCTTCCTATTCCGGGCGACGAGTTCCTTTGTATACGGCACAATCGAAAACGCGGGCTTTTCCGCGGAGGGAGCGCCAATAGTCGATCGAACAAATCGATCGCAAGGGAAAAAGCGAGGGGTGGAATTCGGCCCGTGGGCGGTTTCGCGTGGTGGACACGAGCGGCTGTATCTGTCACCGATGTCCAACTTCATTGCCATTTCCATGCTCGAATAAATTAATAAACTCTCCGGGCGATCTGCCGGCGACGTGCGCGACCCACTCGAGCGCGTATTTTCGCGCAAAAAAGGTACGTGACCGTACGGCATAACGCAGGGGGAAAATTTATCTATGGGGTTGGTTACGGGGGTTTTAAGTACCCGTGTTGTAGAAGGTCAGGAGTCGATGAAAGCTTGGAAAAAAGGGATTTCGAACATATTCAACGTGTGTCTTGGGAGAACGGCTTTCGTGGAATTTAAATGAGAAAAACTTTCGCTGTCTGAAAAAGTTTTCCTTGTAATGATCGAAACTCCACACTTTTTTTCGTTCAGTATCGAATTAATGGATCAGAATTTTCCACTGCATTTGTCAATATTTTTCTAAAGAATCGAAAAATATTCTATTGATGATATGAGCAGAAACATATTTTCATCATCTGTTGTTAATTGGATTGGGTGATAACTCTTCAAATTTAAAGTCAAGCTGGTATCCTACACCGATGCAAAATTTCAGCTCACTGAGTTTCATTTTCTAGAAAAAAATGAGAACTTCACTGGTTCAGCTATGAAGTTCAATCCAGAATCACTATCATCAAACACACGGTGTAAAGTATACTTTTACCAAATAGTCTTCGCAATTTCTGATCGTCATCGTTGCAAACATCTTATGATTTAATATCCTTTATTGTCGAAAGAATGTAAAGAAGATAGAGGAAACTGCTGGAACGCGCGATAAGCACACAAAAGTATCAAGAGTTGGCTAATGACACGGCTTAGGAAACTGCGCGACGCTAATGGATCGTCTTTGCTCGCGGAATATTAATTGTCCTGCGAGTTATCAGGAGCTGAGAAACTTGCCTTAAACTAGTACTACAATCATTCAGAGGAAATGTGTCTCTCGACGAGAAGCTGAAAATGTAAGTGAAATCTACATTGAATGACACAACAAATGAATTCGGTCTCTCCTCAGAGAACGTTTATTCCGCGTATCAGATAATTCGTGCTCTCCAACTATCATGAAGACTACTCTCGCCCGAAAAAGCATCAAATAAAGTCCATCCACCCCCTGAAAAAACAAGAAAAACCTGGAAAATCGAAGGTCCCAGAAAACCAACAGCACCACCTCCCCCTTTCGCTCTTCTCACCCAAATCCTCCCTCACATAGGCACATATATTTGCTCTCGTGCGAGTGGCCACGCGTGCTCGCGAAAGTGTGTATCCGTAGCCGTGTGCCAAGTAAAATAAATAGGATTACCCGGCCCGAGTAGTCCGGGGGTGCTTCGAAAGCCCGAGTAACAGCAAAAATATTATGATAACCCGATTGGCCAATCCAAGCCGGGTCTATCGAATCATCGTTATCGGATATGGGATTTGCCAGGCTCACGGAAAAACTCGTAGACAGAGGGCCTTAATCCTGGACGTGGCGTCGTTGATCTAATGACGAATTTCATGGGTACGGACGGTTTGTACGTGCGTGAAAACGTGTCCATCCCGAGGAAAATTGTTCCACCTGATCGTATGTGAGATAAGAAATGTTTTCATCCAAACTAGATCATTATTGTGCCAATGAAGTTCTTTCTTAACATTAATTTCATCAGTAACATAAAGAAAATTTTCGGTTTCCACATCAGATTGTCGCTTGCCTAATTTTAGGTTGATTTCATTCAAAGCGAAATGTAGGCATCTACTGACATTGGTTTGAACATAGGTGAACAATTGAAAGCTCAAAAGCTTCCAACCAGTTCTGAACTTAATCGAAACATCGAGCGTTGAAAACTCACGCACAACCCCTACGCTATATCCCAGTAGCTAGCAAACAATCACACGTCGGTTCGAAACCCCGAAATCCCGCCGGGTTCGGCGCAAAACTGAGAAACCGCGGAAACCGACGCGCTTCACCAGAATACGCAGGACGTAATGACCGCGAGGAAAATGTAAAACATTTTCACACGCGTCGCGCGAATTCCTCGAGGGGCGCGGGGCAGAAGCCGCCACATTGACGAGGGTGAGCGAGCGCCGGGGGGTTAACTCGTATTTCACGTGAGCCTCGTTGTTGGGTGATGGGCATTAAAACAGCGAACGGCACATCGATCACGGTCTGACAGATTTGAGATTGCGTAGGAGAACGTCTACGCGAAATATGCCGGCGCGATGTTAATGCGGGAGCATCGATCCTAACACCCTCTACCCCCCCGGCTTTGTCCATTTCTTTTTTTTTTGGAGGGAAAAGGCGTTTTCGCGAAAAATAGACCGGCGCACAGTGTCCCTTAAACATTATTGGTTAACAGTTAGTCAAATAGTGACCAATCTGGTATGGTAGGGTGCACCCCCTATGGGGGGTGGTTGGGTAGGAAACTTTTTTTGTCCTTTTCGTCAGGGTTGATAATTCATGAATATTGACCGTTTGCAATTCCTTACAGCTTATGTGGTAGATTTTCCTTGATAATTGGGAGTCTCCCAGTCTTCTTCGCTTTCGTCCTTGTTCCGTAGAGGAATCTTTGGGCACGTGATGGGATCAAGTGAGCAAAACAAATGCGGAGTCATTCTGAGTTTAGTAGGGGTTCAAAACAATCAAAATCACCGAATACAAAAACTTGGGAGACAAAACTTGAAAAAGAAAAAACTTATCAAGACCGTGAGGAATAAACTTGACAGTCAAACGGTTTGAGATCGACTGACTCCGACTGACTCACGAAACGCTGCAGCACGCCCAGGGTTTCAAGAGAAAAAAGGCTACTTTTAGAATAGTCGAGAAGAATTCCGCGACATCTGGCCTAATGCGTAGATCGAAACAGTAACCTTGAATCAATCGAGGGTTATATTCTTAACACGTAACATCAGTACTTATACAATAGCACATAATATTGAAGAGTCCTACTTGGTCACCTTGTGAAGTTTTAACTTAACTTCTAGCACGCCATCAAAAGTTGGATCCATCATCCATAGTTACTGAAAATGGAAGCAATTTAAAATTGTAGTCACAAAAGATACTTTTCATCATAAAAATACTTTTGGAAATCTTGACTATGCGACTAATGCGGTATTACGTAAGGTTGTTCGCTTCAAGCTGTTGCAGCTTCATTTTCATCACAACGCACAGAGATTTAACCTATCAGACATTCAGTGTTCCACGTAAAACTCGTTCAACTGCATGTACCAGAAGCACAGAGAAAAAAACGGATTGCCGTGCTCAACACGTATGATCCTTCACTCCTTCCGGCCGAGCGCGCATCGTCCAGAGGGCTAAGCCAGGCATCCTATTATCATGCACGACTATTGTCAGGTGCCTCTGTCCTTTGAACGGGAGCCGATATGAGCATATTTGAACTCCCACGCGGCCCGGCATTCCGGGCTGTACGAGGTGTTTGAATTTAATCAACTTGTTCATGCGCAACGTCCTCCCCCCCTGAACGTGAGGCTCAAAGGCCGATTAACATCAAATACCATTACCGTCGCGGTCTTTTCGACCACCCCTCGCCCACCTCCCCCTGTTTTGCGCATTTCCCGCTTTTCCGCGACCTTTTTTCCATCAATTATTCCGGCGAAGCGAGGAATCGTTACTTTCGGGATCCGCTCAATTTATATGCAGATTCCTTTCAATTGGCACACAGTCAGGTGCAGGGTCGCGATCGCTTAACCGGGACATTAATCAGGAAGTTGAGGACGAAAAAAGGGGTGAAGAAATTGACCATTATATTCGAGTTTTGTCCTCTCGTATTGGCGCAATTAATGCCGCGTCGGACCCGGGAGTTCCTTTAATTTTTCATTGCCAGGGGGAGAATTAAAAGTCGCTCCCCCTCGGAGGAAGCGCCGGGTGACAGATAAGCTTTTTCTATCTGCGGCCCATTGTCACTGGGGCTGCATCGGAAACATTGACTGATTGGCGGGACGCCCTTGGAATATATAATTACCAGCAAGGATCCTCGATTCGACGCGTTTCTTCCAGTTCGAATCCGAGTCCTTTGGGCTGATAGGAGCGTGTACCCCGCTAATAAGGGATGATTGCTGTGACGCCAGGAAACGAGGAGGCGAGTGATCGATGGGTCCATTCAAATGCTTATGAAAGCCCCCGAAGAGAGGAGAAAAAAGAGCGTTGGTCAATCTGTCTTTTCGGTTGACGTTGCCGACGATAAATAAATTATCGTTTTATCCAGGAATGATTGCGTCCTTGTGGGATCGCGGGTTTTTCCGAGTTTGGTTTTTGTGCGGAGTATGAGCCGACGTGGTTGGATATGGAAATGGAAGCTACATTCTTTTGTGTGTATTTATTGTGAGTCATCATACGGCAAGATGACAATACAGTATTCTTTAACACAGTATTCTTTTCCGATTATTTTATCAATTCATGTCTGTAACAGTGTGCTTTGGGTGTCATCTGGTGAGATCGTTCGAGAAAATCAGAATATTTTTTTTTGCATGAATCGTTTCTCAAACATCTCTAGAATATGTATATAAAAGGATTTTCCGGAATTCAGAGGCGCTGGAGAAATACAGATGGCACATTCTCATTTGCCGCCTGCTGAAGATGTTGGTGAACATTTTAAAACAACGGAGAGCACAATTCGCCAATGTTCAAGTCTATTGGGCAACAAAAGTGACTAATAATGATTCATCTATCAAACACAATCCAGAACCTCCATTCTCCTTATTCAAACGCTGCAATAAATGATCATGTATTGTCCAAAGATATTTTAGATAACCATAGGAATCAATTGTGAGAACTTCTTATTCGAACAAGACTTTTTTACGAAAGTCGGAGAATGTCTGAAATAAAAACATCTTCGGTCGAAATACACAAAATCTATCTTATTCATAAATAAGTTTTCGGGCTTTTACATTTCGATATAGCATTTCGAAAATTTCGCTCTCAATTTGAAAAATCTTTCAGTGAATTCTTTCGCAAACTACATTCATAAGTTTATTTCCACCATTCACGTAGCTGCTTGCAATTTCGTTTTCCCCTAAATTATTTGATTGATGAAATTCGAGTTTTTTTGGTTTTTCAAAAAATATCTTTATTTTCGGATTTAATTCTTGGTTTTTTATTCAGGATTAATGAATTCTCAAAATAAAAGACTCTACTTCACTCTTAAGTGTTTCACTCACTGAAAACATTTTACTTACGAATTTAGATCATCATGTATCTATGACCAATACTATTTGATTAGAATTAAGGGGAGCGATACCTGTTAACTGACCGGAAAATTGTCTCACTTGGAATTTTTCTTTCATCAATACGAAGTAGCCCGACTTCTAGGGAAATTCCAAAAATCTATTTATTATGAATAAAAGACAATCGGTAATTTTTTTGTGAAGAGAAAATCGCAAATGGCAGAGATACAGCACCCTAAAGCATGTTCGGCCCGAAGTCAAACTGCTCACAGGATAGGTCATGTTATATTCATCCAAAACATTTCAAGTTTTCAAGATTTTAAATTTATGGGTATAATTCTGACCTGCAACGCTTATATCATTAGAATGATACGATTTGTGATAATAGCACAACTGATATTGGGAATGTTGAAATTTTGTTCATGTTTTTTGCACTGTTCTCTGATGCACAATCGATTTATGCGATATTTTTAAAATTTCAGCATTGTCCGGTCGGAGTAAAAAGTCTTAAAAACAACCGCCTGAAGTTTTTTAGTGATCTATCAAATGGTTTCCGAGAAATCATGCACGCCGATTTCCGATTCTGCGGAAAATTGAGTTCCGAAAAAAAAAAAAAAACGTCAGTTTGGTCGGATAAAATCGTGTTAACCCGTTATTTGGGATGGATATAAAAGGTCCCGCATCACGAATTGATCGAAAGGTGTGAAAATACTGTAGTCCTCACTTAGCCTTCTCGAAAAAAGCCTTAACAGAAGAATTTTCCATATTTTTTACGAATCTAAAGATATCGCCCCCCTTCATTATAATTGACTGTATATATTTCCCAAGAAACGTGCAATAAAGAAACAAAAAATATATTTGCTCGACTTGTTATCAGTTATTTTGACAGAAACGTGTTTCTGGCATCATTCTTAGAAAAATTCACCTTGAGGTCGACAGCTGAGCAAAGTTTTATCTTCTAATTTATCATGTTGTAGATATGCATAATGTCTTGCATTGTTGATTCTGGAAATAGCGACCGACAAGAATTCTCGTTTAACGTGTAACATTGGACTAGAAAGTGCAATATCTTGAGAGTTGTTATGTCAAATGAAATATTAGTATAATACATCACAAAATCAATGTTGGAGGAGCTATATGTCTTGATAGTATCGTAAACTACCGGAGCTACTGTGGTACATAACAGTGGTCGCGAACGGCGATCGTTACACAGTACGATTTTACAGACCAATTCGAAAAAATTGACATTTGAACATGAAGTCTACTACATTCTGTTTATTCTTGGCTTCTATGGCAATGCTGAACTTCACTGTTCCAGGTTTTATCAAATCTTTGACGAATAATACATTTATCATTTCTTATCAACTGCAAGTAGTATACACGATTCATGATCATCCAAACTAAAATCACCACTTTTAAACCATTTGTACCATCTGGTAACAGTTGGATACGTTACTATATTATCACCAAAAACTTTACACAACGATTCAAAGGCATCTTTCGCATTTTTTCCTTGTTGAAATTCATAAAGAGGACAATGGCGAAAATGTTCCTTACTTAGCGACATTGTTGAACTCATTTTTATCTACGTTGTAAACAGTCAATTTTCAAATCATATGTCAATTCTTATAGCGCGAGTGTAGCGCCAACACACCACAAAAGAACGCGGGAAAATCGATATTCAAAATACAATCTTCAGCTCATCGAAAAAAAGT
>JAPYZK010002481.1:0-17917 GCA_030522785.1 Platygaster equestris | reverse complement strand
TCTTGGGAACAATTTTCAAAAAAGTATAACTTTTCAAATAAAATGTGGGATTGTGTCGAAAAGTGCGCCTTCACCCAAATAAATCGTGCCTGAAGAAAAAATAGTATTTTTGGTATCCAAAAACCACATAAAATAATCGAAAAATTGTGCAATTATCCAAAGAACACAACAATAAATTAATCTCCAATCGGCTTTTCTCACAGCTGTTATTTTCGAAAACTAATTATCACTCAATACTCAAAGTTACATCTTTGATGAATAATGAATATTCTCATAATTCAAGCTTTTTTACCCCTAATTCATCCAACGAGTGCTATTCTCAATATCCAATTAATTTTTCAGAAAACACACTCCAAGACGAATAAAATTAGCCACGCGACCAATAATCATAATTACTCCGACTAGATTGTTTCAATTGACTAGAAATAAAATCTCTTTATACAAAAAAAAAAGTTTGCAAAAATCTCGGGACGATACATATCTTGCAAGCTCGCAATATTTATCTGGGCTGCCCCTCAGTAATGATAATTACAGTCGCCACTGCCAATAATACCGCGGCCAGGAGCGTACGCCATAACGGCCAAAGTTGGGCCAAAAATGGCGGCGAAACGTCCTATCTCGCGATTTTAGAATGGAACGTAGCCGCGGTTCGTTTTTTCGTCTGCTAACGGCCCAATCACCATCGATGTTGAGACGGAAACAGCAGACGAAAAGTCAACGGCGGCTGCATTCCATTCTAGAATCGCAAGATAGGACGTTTCGCCGCCATTTTTGTCCTAACTTGAATTAGGCAAGTTTCAAAAGCAGGTACGGGTACAAAAGTCCTCAATGAGATAGGTTGTTTCATAAATCACTAGAAATGAGGCTGGCAGCATTTGTACTCACGATACCTTCTCTAGAACACAACTACAGTACGCGCGTGTACATACGTTTGGTGCTGCCAACCTCATTTCCAGCGATTTATAAAACGACCTACATCATTAAGGACTTTTGTACCCGTACAACCCGCTTCAAAACGTCGCTAAACAGTCGAGAACGCCGGCGGCGGAACTATTGACGATGAAAAAAACGAATCGCGAGCGCCGAGTTAAGGCGGCATTATCGATAGCGGCGAACGTATCATAATCTATCTTCTTAAATACGAACAGTAGTTAACTTTCGATTGAGTGCGGGACAGTAGAGTATGTACAAAGCAGTTACAGAACGATCCTAATCGTCGTCCAATTGACAACCACCGAACAGCTATAAAATCTGACAACCGCTTTCAGACCCTGGAAATGACTCAAAAAACGAAATATTCTGTTGGATCAACAACATTGTTCTTTAGGGCTGTGCGATTGATCGATTAATCGAAATTCTGAGAGTGGAGAACAACAAAAATAATGGAAAACGGACAATCCAGGGTCTGTACTGAGGCAAAACGTGTCACTTTCCACAACTGAACCTCCAGCAGTCAGCCACTGGACGGCAATGTCAAGTTCAGTTGAGGTGACTCGGAAATTCAGTCGCGGTCATCGTTCTCAATAGGGTTTTTTTCCTTCAAGCTGCCAAATACTTCCGAATCCGATGCACATTCATGTTAATTTTACCTTCCACTTATATATACTACTCAATTTCGATATGATCTACAGTGGACTTTCGTTTATCTTGACTCGCGACTCTCCCTCGACCCCCACCATGATCAATGCTCAGCAAATCAGAGTGCGGTCGCCATGTTGAAAGCGAAAAACAGACTGACCAATCAAAAAATGACTTTGTAAAATCACCTTTCACTTGATTCGTGATTAAAAGGAAATGCAGGTGGCGCCAACATTACCAGAAATCACTAACAAAATGGTTGCCTTAAGCGTCCAAGTCGATTATTATCAGTTATTATGAACAAGATACGTCGAATTCCACAAAAAACTTTTTGAATAAGTGATACAGCAATGATAAAAAGTCGATACGTACATTTACTCACCCAAAATTTCGAGAAATATTTTTTGACATTGGACGCTTATAGTAGTTCCAGTGGTAGCGCCACTGTAGCTTTGAATCGCGAATAGAAAGGTGGGGACTCCCAATCAAGAAAAACAAATGTTCACGTTCCGGAGCAGTCAAGATAAACGAAAACCCACTGTATCGAGGAAATTACTGTCCCAAGACCGACCCTATCAAGAAAGACGACTGTACAATAAAATGTCCAACTGGACATCCGCTTACGACTCGGTAATCGCTGAATACTGACGCATCCCCTCTTAACCCTGAACCTTACCAGATTCCCGAAATTTCACAAGTTGCTTCGTTTCTTCCGAGGCACCTTTGAGCTGTGGCCTCGAAAGGTTTTCGGGAATCCCTCAAGTTCCAAGGGGCCGTGATGACGAATGTTTTTCTCGTGTTTAAAAACCCAAGGTTCGCATCCACGCTATCGCTACGTACGTGCGTAATTGATTCGTAGACTTAACGCGCTATCGTTACTAAAATTTCAACTATAGTTAGAATAAAAGGCCATCGCTGTGTTCGCCACCGGAAAAACTGTCCTCGTAAATCTTGGGGGAAGGAGGGGACTGAGTTGTAAGGGAGTAGCTTGGCCTAGTCCAGCTTCATCGCGGGTAGACCGTTCCCGATGACGAGCTGCTCCTGCGGAAAGTCCATCACCGCCGTGAAGTGGAACGCCATGTTCGCCGTCGCTATCACGTACTCGCAAAGGGAGAACCAGCTGAATGCTGCAAAAAGTACACACTCCCTCGAATCTCAAGTGGCCTTCACATGGCGAACAGAACAGAACACGAGCGAACAAAGATGGCGGTCAACATTGCTTCCATCATGGCGGTCCATTGTTTTGGTTTAGGAGTATGGTTAGGTTTGTTCATCTCGAAATGTCAAGTATGAAAAATATGTACCAACAACATCTGGAAATGAGCGATACGATGTCTTTGCGGAAGCGGCGATTGGAAAAGGAGGTAATGGAGATGAAGAAAACATCATGATTTCTGAAATTATACTTTTCCTTTACGGTCACGATGAGCTGACTTGATCTGACTGTTCGCGCTGTAATTTAAACTCTTCGAATTACGGCGCGAATTCCACCATTGCCGCCATCTTGCGTTCTGTTCTTTTCTGTTCTGTTCGCCATCTTTACTTATTCAGTGTTGCCAAGGACAACAAAAATTTGCCGCTAGAGGCGCTGGTGAAATTGCGCTAGATTCCGCCAGAATCAAGTATTTCAAATTTAGGTGATACTCTACCCTCTCTTTAGTTAAAGGGGGGAGGAAGAACAGATGAAATCAACCGAAAAATCAATATTTACTCATCTCGACTTTCTGTGTTTTTCATATGAAAAGAAAAAAAGTGCGAACGAAAATTACGGGGTCAGTTATTCGATCATTATGTATAATACCTCTAGAATCCGGAAAATACATCAAGATTTTGTTTCGTTAAGTGCAACAATCACAAGCTCAATCGCCATGGGTCTATGAGTGCAACAGCGAATACGACGCTTGGACAAATAAGCAGAAAGTAATTAATACATGAAGGCAAAATTTACCCAAATCGTGGCAGAGCAGCCGATGCTTGAGGAAAAATATGATAAGGCCAACGGTGCTGACGAGGCTGGCGACGAAGAGAAACTGCTTGTACTGGAGACTGTGTGCGTTCGGAGTCACCAGCCGCCCGAGTCGCACGTTTATCAACATGTACATCAGGGAACTGACCATGAACATGATGAATATTTTCTCGTGTACAGCTGGAATGGAAATGTTTCCACCTTTGGTCACTCCAACATGAGTTACTGGTACAAACTCCTTACACTGAGAAAAAAGCCTAGTACTTTTTGCTTTACATATGTAAGGTATTACGATATAATAGTTACTTCTACGATATTATAGATACCTCTACAATATGATACTGATTCTTCTCATATTATAACACAACTTGCTATTTGTATGTCTCTAATTACTATACAGTATAGCAGCGAGTCTAACATATCAGTTATCAGTTTCTTAACGTGGTGTACAAAATTTACTCTGGATAATTAGAAATTGTGCATTTCACGTTTGTCAAAATGTAAAATTTCTATCAGCGCTTAATGTCTAGCAATATTTTGAGTAGTCGTATGCATATAATAAATTTGACTTCACACAAACTTATATTAAAAATAATTTTTCCCTCTGGTACAGAATTGCGATAGCTCAATGTAGGAGCGTATAGGTTATAAGTGCGAGGTTTGTAGGTTCGAATCCCCCATCGACGAAAAAATTATTCGATTTTTCCGGAGCGTTATTCAGGACAGAGTTAGTTACCCTTCAATAAATGAGTTATCCCTTCGTTAAAACAATCAAAAAATATTTCGAGTATTTTTTTGCACTCGAAACAAACTCTGCATTTGAATATATATATTAACTTTCACTCAATGGATTTTAATTTTTACAATACTGAATCGATTATGTCTAATATTATATGCGAAAATCTACAATGCATATTTTGAACAATGCAAGATTGTATAGTAAAAACTGCAATATTTAAGAGTGATCCCCCATTACTATATTTTCTAGTAAAAACTACCAGATTTTTTTTCTCAGCGTATAGGTACCGACAAGAGAATCCTCCTGAATACCATTGAAAACGGCAAAATATTCAAATTTCCAATGGTCCCTGTCAAGGCCTGTGCTACCGCGTGCTACCGTAGCAGAAGTAGTGATTGCTACTATGTTTCTGGTGTCTCATATTTAATAGAAAAGGCCACTTTATAGTTCAAAAACGAGGTTGTTTATTATTCGGAAATAACAAAATTTTGAGAATTTCGGAACTGTTAAGAGTTTAAGAAATTTTGGAAAACTTCGGGACTGAGCAAAATTCGGAAATTATGGAGAGATTTCAGGAATCCCGAAAATTTTCGAAATTTCGGAAATTTCAAAGTGTTGAAACGTTTGAAATTTCTTGGAATTTCAAAAAGTTTCAGATTTTTGGAAAGTTCAAGAAATTTTTGAAAATTTCATTCATTCCAAAATTGCAATATTTAGTATATGATCATAAAAAATTTGACGATACAAAAACTCGAACTCGATGATATTCTTCACTTTCATCACTAAATCCAACTTTTGAACAAAAAAAATCGATATATTCTTTTTGCAGACTCTATTGGGTCCAATTGAAAAGCTATTGGAAAGTTGTACAGTTTTTGGTGGTTTTCAATGGTTTTCAACAGTCACCTTCCAGCAGGCAACTAATTCCATCACATAATAAACATTCGAGTCTTTTCTCATAACTGGCAATTTTTCAGGTTGTGAGATTTGAAAAAAAAAGTCCAAAAATAAACGTCCAAGCTTTCTCCCAAGCATTTTGTAAAGAAATAAATGAGCGGACATTGTTTCCTTCAAGCTCGGTCAATTTCTATCAAGAAATTGATTAAAACTCGAAAGCAATTAATTCCGTCTTCGCAACGTTTTCTTAGTTCCGAAAGTAGGAGCACGACAGTGTATAAACTACGCAATCGATATCAAAAACTTGAACGGGTCATTGAATATTTAATGGACCGTGACGAACTTGGGTTCTTCCGTTATAGTTGGGTCGAAAAAGCGTTTGGTATACGAAGTACTCGTGAAATCGATTAGTTCAAAAATAATACATTTCTTTTCATTAATAAATTATGAAGACAGCGATCGCCAGACGCTCTAACGAAATCGTGAAAAATGAGGAATGCAACTTACAGTAATTCTCGCGATTGGAGATGTACGTGACGCCGCACAAGGCGGCAACCTCCGTGATATTCAGCCAGTAGCTCAGATTGAGTAGCCTGCTGCCCTGTATTTTCGTGCTGATATCGTCCACGGCTCTCAGGATCTTCCTGTAGTACGAGTAATAAACGCTGGCCACCAACAGCCTCGGCGCCACGTGGAGCGCGATGCTCACGCGCCACAAATAGCGCTGCGGGGAAATCCCGGTTATCGCAGAAATCGAGGGAAGAACATTATAAACCTAAAAGAACCCGTCACAGACTGTGAATTACGTTTTTCAAACCACAGTGGATCCGTCTGCAGCAGAGACTTATTTTCCCGGACAGATGACGTTGCGCAAGATTAAGTAAAAAAATGCGAATTCAACTTTGCGGATGCATATGCAGAAAATATTTTTTACGCATCGGATGGAATATTATAGTAAATGATGATCAATTTACACCGATCTGGTTGGAATAAATTACGTATTTTGTAAAATGACGTATATTATGTTCTTCACATAACCCATATATCCTTGGGTTAGGTTATTAATTAAATTAATGGAATTTTCATAATTTCTGAATTTCGGCGAATCTCAAAATTTTCAAAAATTTCCGAAACTCGAAATTCCTAAGATTCTCAAAATTTACAACGAATTCCATTTATTCAAAATTTCACAGCGATTCTTAAGATCGTCTAAATTCTTCCAATTTTTTGAATCATCAGAATAAATTAAATTTCCAAAATTCTCAGAATTCTAGAACGTTCCAAACTTTCCAACAATTCTTGAAATTCCTAGAAATGTCGAATTCTTTCGATATTTTAAAAATTTCAACACTTTGAAAATTTCCAAAATCATCAAAATTTCAACAATTTCCGGAATTCATTAAATTTTTATTATTTCCCGAATTATAAGCTACCCCATTTTTTAACTATGCAGTAGCCTTTTCCTATTAAATATGAGACACCAAAAACACAGTAGCAGTTGCTACTGTCTGCTATGGTAGCAAGCGGTAGCACGGGACTTGACAGGGCATCAGCACTTGTTTATATCGAGCCACGCTTAGTTTGTCGATGAATGAGTTTATTCATTGCTAAAGCACCATAATTAATCGTTTCACTTTCGTCTTCGCCAAGTTAGATAAATTGCGAGGATGTGCAAGAAATCATCTGTCAGGGTTTTCATGCGTTTCAGTTTCACAAAACATGTCAACTTGTCCCCTATAACTCTGAACCTTACAAGATTATACCAACTCCTTATACAACACTTACAAGTTTCCTGAAAAGTTGGCAGGTTACCTTTAAAGTTATCAACAACTTTATAATAGTAAAAACACATTCTACAGGGACACTATAGGACCCCCATATACCTACGGGGAACTTATAAGATCCCTATAATCCACAAACAGTATTATTAGTATTTAGCATGTATTTTAACCAGGAATGAGTCTTTTGATAACTTACACGGTCACTAAGATAACTTTGAAAAGTTGTAAGTGCCTTGTAAGAAATAAAGAACCTTGTAAGGAACCTTGAAATAAGCGTATATCAAGTTGGGCAATGAGTGCACTCGGATCCACTATATAAAAGGCAGCGACGAATGTGGCCTCACTTTGCAGTGGGTTTCGTGGATGTCGTCCTGCTGGAAAATGTACGCGGTGACGAAGCAGAAAAGCAGGGACACCAAGGGCAGCGAGACCGTGGCGACGCAGAGCTTTCGAAAGGATACCGAGAGGTGTATGGAATTTTTGTTGCTCAGCACGTTGTTGAGCTCCATCTCGAGGCGGTTCGCCAATTTCGGATCACGAACGCCGGGAGCTCCGCGAAATTAGGCTCATGTTAGCTTTGTGCGAACGACATTTGCGGGCCAATCCTTTTCCCCCGCCTTTTTCACGGACTTTTCACATTCTCCAAGCCCCAGGCTTCCACTGCCTGCAAGAAAAAATGTTGTAACAAAACATTAACAACTATACCTATGCATTTTTGTTTCCTGCTCTGACAAAGTGGATGCAACCTAGAGTTCCTATAAATAGAGAGTCTGGCCATCTGCAATGTGTTAGTGTGTACGTATCGATCGCTGGACCCAAAATGGCGGCGGTACACACGCACGCATTCGTCACGTACATACACCCCGATAGAACAGTTTGCACGAAATTTGTGAAAATTTCATGCAAACGCGCTTGGATGCAAACGTTTGCACAAAATTTGCATCGATTTGGATACTGGATGCGTCCGCATATTTGCGCAAACGTTTGTGCAAACGCTTTACATGAGGATTTGTGCAAAGTTTGCATAAAGTTTGCACAAAAATCCGGTCGTATCTTTGATGCAAACGTGTTCTATAAGGGCAATCGCTTCTTCCTATTGGAGCTGCCATTTTGGGTCCAGCTTTGG
This sequence comes from Platygaster equestris, assembly GCA_030522785.1. Taxonomy (NCBI): domain Eukaryota; kingdom Metazoa; phylum Arthropoda; class Insecta; order Hymenoptera; family Platygastridae; genus Platygaster; species Platygaster equestris. The sequence goes on along the minus strand of JAPYZK010002481.1, from coordinate 9,830 downwards.
ATCCAGCCAATCAGACAGTTGCGCTGGATAGCCAAACTCTCTATTTATGCAACCCAACGACACCCTTCAAAGGTTGTCGTTGGGTTGCAAATTTCCCAAGTATAAAAAACAGTATTTGCGGCATTTTTGTGCTATTAATCACTGGTTTTTATTATTTTGTCACGTGATATTTTTGATAAAAAAAACTATCATATTCAGTTTAAATTGACATTTCGGGATTTTTGTAGGGCTTATCGATTATGACATTATTTTATAATTTAGTTGTCGATTCATAGTTTAATCATTAAAAACTATTATAACATAACTCACAATTACTTATTCATAATGCATAACATCTATATAATGTTTTATTTCCATTTTTGATACACTTAAAAAATTGTCACATGTTGACAATTTATCAAGTATCGGGAATGTAAACAAACCATATAAAAAATGTTATACATAAATAATAAGATACAATAAATAATAGTATGATCATTTTTAGCTATTTGATGATATATCAAAATTTTTAATAATCAAATTGTGACATAATCGATATCGGCAATTAATGATCAAAAATGACAATTAGAGGCGGAATTCTATACTTTTTTTGTTCAGATTCAACTTAATAGTATATTATGTTCCAGAGAGCAAAAAGTTTTTTTTGGACTCATGCGATTATATTCCTCGGCTTCGCCTCGAAATATAAACTCGCATTCGTCCAAAAAAACTTTTTCTCTTTTGCACATACGATACTTTATACACCGAAGGCAATAAAAAGGTTTTTCGGGCCCGAGCAGGCCAATAAAGGACCGTTTATTACACTGAGGTGTATAAAATATTTTAAAAAACGATATTGTATGTTATTTTTCGCGTATAATTGCTGCGGAAACCTATTTTTATCTTTAAAAAATCTGCAACCCAACTGCATTTCCCAATTCAAATATTTGAATTGTCAAATGAGAGTCAGCAAAACTGAAACAATTCAAAATTGAAAGTTGGTGGTTTCGTATTCATTCATAGTCAGTCTCAAGTGTCGCAAAAGATGTTTCTGGTGCAAACACTGGCTATAAAAATAAATACATGTGCAATGATCGACAATGAATAACAAATACATGAACTCAAATTAAAAAAACACAACACAAAACATGATGTTTAACTTTATTCAATAACAACAGAAATATGCAGTAACACTAAACTAGCCAGCTGGCGACTGTCATGGTCCACAATAATCACTTTTACCATTTTTCCGCCCACCAGGAAATCTAATCCTCCAGTCAAACTGAATTCCGGAGTGTTCACAAAAGTGTCGTATAATACATACATCGAAATCATGCCAAAAATACACCATTAAACGAAAATAAAATTATGACAACTGGCGGAAACGATTCTTTCAGAGGTAACTTTCCTATTGTTGGAGTGTAAGGCTTCGACTGACTGAAAGTTGGAAAAAAAAAAAATTTTCCGCAAGCAATCCAAGGCCGAATTAGGGAGCAAAGCTGCCAAGGTCGCGGATTATGGAATTGATTTTCGGGACACCCAGAGAAACCGAATTTCGGTTATTTATAGAGCAAACAATACATTTCCTCTCTTCGCGCCTCGAATTATGAAAAAATCGATGAAACGGGGAAACGGGGAAACGGGGCGACACTTTTGGTCCTTCAATTGCGAGCGTGATATATTTTTCGCGGATAAAAAGCGGAATGAATAATTCCGCCGTGCGGACGCTGCGGGAGCGCGATTTTTGGGGCGACTAATCTCGTGATGAGAGGTCGGTAATTGGGGCGTTGGGCGGGATCGATGAGGTTTCGGATTCGGGCGTAAGAATCGTCGAGATTGTCGTGTGGAAGATGAGATTTTTGACGCTAAACAATGCAAACAATGGTAATTGTTACCTTGCTCTTGAAATGGAATAATCGTGTGTCTGCTGCCACCTCCATCAAGTTCAATACTGGCGCGACCTGCAGGAGCAACGCGGAACCGCGCTCGGTCATTGCTTTCGAATGAATGCGGATTATGCGATCCCGGAAATTATCTCGTAAGAGATTTCGAGGAGGGATTGCACTCGCGGTTTTCTTGCATTTTGGAAGTTCGCAGTTCGTTTAGATGCTGTTTTGATATATTTTCATGATTTTTAGCCATTTATAGCGTTTTTCACCGCTACGAAAAAATAATTCAAGTAAAAGATTGCAGCTGACTTTCAAGGGCGTAGTCAGAAAGGAGGCTAAGGGGTTTTCAAATGTTCTGATGATTGGTGTGAAATAAGTTTATAATTTTTTCGTATTTTTGAGTTGGAACTCAAATTTCCGAGTTTGAACATTAAAATGGTTCGACTTCGTCCTAAAATTGTGCATGGTATACACACAAATTTATTCATTCGAACGGAGTCTTTGCATGAAATGAACTTGCCTCTAAAGTGGCTTAAATTGATCTAGAAGTTGAAAAAACACGCAGAAAAATATTTTGAGCGACTGAAAATTAATTTTGCCTCTGAAAATCGAAAATGAAAAAAGGTATTATTCAAAAAGCTCCGAGATGGTCGCCATCTTGCCATGACGTCACCAGCCTGGATAAAACGTTGAAATGTCAGAAAATATATGAAAACAGTGCAGTAAATTGACGATACAATGTATAACGCGACACACGGGACAAATAAATTAAGTTTAAAATTTTTTTTGGGCCACAATGGACAAATTATAATTTTGGTGTGAAGTCACTAGCCGGTATTATGACGGTTATGATATGTACAAGCTAGTGACGTCACACCAACACGTCGTGTTTCGGGTTCAAAATTCTAAAACATCATATCATTTTCAAATTATTTCCAACATTCTACAGAATCTCGCAAAAATCCTTTAAAAAGTGTCCGTACAGCTCCGAAAAATTCATCCTCTTAAAATTAAAATGTGACTGATTCTCAGCAACTTTTAAATTATAAAAATAAAAAAGAATTAAATGTATACTCAAAAATGTATTTCCCTGTGAACAGATTATTTTTTTACAAACCAGAATAACAAAAACTCTTATGCTCTGAGGCGTTGTCTAGGTTGTTCTTCAGTTTCGTACTCGATTTCTACACGAGGTTTCGATTTCTTTCCTCGAGAGAACATTTTCTTGTTCGGAGGTGTGATGTCCTGAAATTAGTTCAAATACAACAAATTATATATTTTTCACATTATCTTAAGAATTCAAAAATATTTTGTATACCTCAATGTCACTCGTTTCGGATTCAAAACTATCCGACAAATCCACATCTTCTCTGACCCCTGAATCGCTGTCATTGTCCTGAAAATTATTCACATTTTTTGTTAATTGTTTAAAACAGCTGATTTGTTAATTGTGCAACATTTAATAGACACATGTATAATTTTTTAAAAGTTCGATTTTAAATTTGATTTCAATTAAGACAGTGGAAAAAAGTCGAAACATTATTTCTTTATTTTTTTTCTGAAGGAATAACAGAAATTTGGAAATTGTGTAAATTTTACTTCGATTTTGATGACGTTGAAAATGAAAAAATTGTATTTATATTTGTTTTTTCCGGTGCATGAAAAATTTGATCGAGTATTTAGGCAATTTGTTGACAAATAGATTACTTTTTCTTGTTCGTATTCCATTTCATCTTCGTCTTCGCTATCAGCTTCCACAAATCTGGTGCTGCTTATTTTTTCCCTTCTTTCATCTTTTTCCAACTCTTTTTCGACTTCCTCGTCGATTTCCCGATTTTCCTGCAATATTAGAATGTTTTATTACAAAAAGAATATTTAAGTACACTAAAATTGCATCAGTGATAATTATTTGAGCAATAGAATTTGTAATCACTAATAATTGCTAATGATGAATAGTTATTTTCAAATAATTCCGTTTTTCACATCAATTTCAAATGATAATAAATATAAATAATAATAAATGTAAATATAATAAATATAAAAAACCCATATTAATATTAATATATAATAATATATAATATAATATATAACAATATAATAATAAAAAAATATAAATAATAATAAATATAAGAAACTCATATCAATATTAATTTATAATATTATGTAACACAGAAATAAAAAAAAAACATTCATGAAATAAGCTGTTGGGAGTTTTCAATTTTTATCACTTGAAAGTCTTGAAACCAACATTTCATGACAGAAAACAAGAATTTCCAAAAAACTGATAACATTCTCAAATCACGCAAAAATGGAGAACATTTCTCTTCACCTCTTCTTCACTTTCCATTTCAGCTTCGCTTTCTCCCTCAATTTCGACCGCTTGAACAGCGTTATCGAAAGCCATTTGCGGAACATTGTACATGTCTTTGTACTGAAAAATGAAAAAACACAATTGAACACCAAGAAAAATACTATTTCGAATGGAAAATTTTCAACTAGAAAAATTCATACAGCTCCTTGTTTAAGTCTCGCCAAAAGCTGTTTTTCGATGACGTTATCCAATTTTGCAGCGATGAGAGCTTTTTCTTCTCGCCGCCTTTCTCGTCTTTCAATTTTTCGTTGCAATGGCACCAGTTTTTTCTGCCTTCTGAGTTTGATGTTCCTCATACGAATAAGGTACTGGGTGATTTTCACAAATCTTTGCTTGCATTTTGATTTTATGAATCCGGGCCAGTACAGCAGATTTTCGTTTATCTGGTGAATTGCTTTTTCAAAGTTTCGAGAGAGTTTGACTTTTTCCCAGGATTTTCTTGGGAACATCACCCTGGAAATTGAAAGTTTCATGTTAGATTCTTCAAATTGCAGGTTTTAGATGAATAAATTTAGAAATTGGAATTTATTACTTTGGTTTTTGGATAGTATTAATTCTGAAATTATACTTAGTGTTTTTTGAGTGGAAATATTTAGAAGTTGTGGAAAGTTTTAAATTGGATAAAGCAAATAACTCAATTCTTAAGGTTCACAAATTTAAACTCGGGGTTTTGGATTGTAAAACTTTTGCGTGAGTTGTTAGTTTTGAAAATTTAGGTTTATATTTTGTGTTCTCAATATCACAGTGATATCAAAATAACACCAGAATCATAATATCAAAAATCTGATATCAGTTGAAAGTACATAGTACATATTAAAACAAATATGAAATTGTTGACATTTTCACAGCAAATATTTCAATTCAGACATAATATCATCCATGAATGGAGAAAAAATTGCAATACCTCTCAGGTGTTCTCATATACAAATAAATAATTCCATTTTCCTCTCGAACAGTCGCATACTGACTGTTCGCAAGTGGACATGCCGCACGACAACAAAACCCTGTGAGGTTGTATTCATTGCGACACAATTTTTGCGTCTTCGTGCTGCGAAAAAAAAAAAACAGAAAAAATGAAATAACTTTCTACCGTTAATTCATAAAAACTGAACTTTTTACTTACTTCACTTTATGAGAACAATGTGTTTTGTTTATAATGCTCCAAGTAACCTGAAAATTCGGCGAATGAGTAACATAATGTAAAAAAATATAATGTTAATTTTAAGTTGTCGACTACTCACGTCGTCATGTTGCATTTTGAGAAATTCTAATTCATTTGTTGTTTTTTAGAACTTTCAACGTGTCTTCCACTTCACGAATGATTGAAAACTTGAAAAATATAAAAAAATTACGGAATTTTGAGAACCACACTAGCGAAGTTCAAGTGAAGCGGCGGAAAAAAGAAGCTTGAAAACGTCAAAATGAATTAGCTTGTTATTACTGTTCAAGATGGCGATTCGAGAGTGCCGTGGCGGGTCGAGTATCACAACTTTTGAAAAGTTTGTACTTTGCGACAGTAATAAAAAAATTGTCTCAAGCTGTGTATGGATTCTTTTCTCACTCATAAATATATTTCGAGTTATCGCGTAATAATTATCGGAATACTGTGAATTTAGTATGCTTTTGTACGAATATCTTCTAACCCTCATATTCTAGACGGTTTAAAATGTAGTAAATTAGTTCGAGTTCAATTTGGAACATTCAGGGGTTTATTTAGTACATTCGTAACGTGTAATTTAAACTTACTAACATCAGTGGTTCGGTCAAAAAAAATTGAAGTTCGAAAATCGTCATTTTTCCGATATCCATCGGTCATTTTCGATCCAAGTATCTCAGAAATGTGAAATTTCGTGAAGTCACTTATTCTACTTGACTTCAACAGAAAATACACTCGAAATTGGAAGTTTCGAAAATTTTTCTTGGGGAATCCCCAGATTTGGAAGGTGCTCCGAATCCCGATTATTCATAGTCATTTCGAAGGGTTTTCTCACACTGAGAAACAAATCCGCTACTCCCAACACGGTCCATCGTGTTGTGGGCTAAAGTTTTGACTCCACCCGGCGAGCGTGTTGGGACTGTTGGGACAACACGATTAGTGTTTTCAGAAAATACGGTCGTTAGAGAACATTTTCCTTTGAAGCTAATATGTTTTCGTTTGAAGCTAATACGATCGACCGTTTTGTGCCAACACGATTGTCGTGTTGAGCGTGTTGAGTTTATGTCCCAAGAACTTCCACTCGCACGATTTCGAAAAAACCCGATCATTCTTCTCATTGCATCACGGCTATCGTTTTGGGCCAACGCGGCATCGTGTTGGGACAAGTGATCGTGTACTCCTAACACGACGCCCGCGTTGGGCACAGAGGATTTTTTTCTCAGTGCAGAAATAGTTCTATCTGACTTCATTCACCTAAATGTGACTATTTTGGTAGCCAACATAAGACTAATCAAAAAGTAGAATTTGACTATTTGAAATAGTCATTATAGACGACTAATTAAAACAGTCGAATTTCACTATCCGAAATAGTCGTTACTTGAATAATGACTATTTTTTAGTCCAAAGCTAAAACCATTAATTCGAAGGGTCAAATTATTGACTAATTTGTAGTCCAATGATTTGACTAGCCCTAATTAGTCAAAATATCACTAGTCAAATAGTTGAATTTGACTATTATCGGGAGTAATCCATTGGAAAATGACTATTCGAATAGTCAAAACAACGATTACTAATTCAAATGGTCAAATTTCGACTATTTCAAAATGAGACAGCATGCAAGTAACATTAGTCCCCGAATGAACGAAACTCGCCGAAAACCCGAAATCGAGCCAAAGGAAATGGAAAAAAACAGGAAAAACGGGAAAAAAGTGCGGCAAAGCTGCACAAAGCATTCTCGTTCGCTCGTCGTTGGGGAGGGAGGGAGGGAGGGAGGGTGCTTTGCCGGGAGCGGTTGTTGCGCACCCGAACAGATTTTCGCCCGATCGCCCACGTACATTCCGTCGAAACGCGCGTTCCGTTCGTTTCATTAATTTTAATGCTCGCAGGAGCATTCCGTTAATTTCAGCGCAACACACATATGAATATGGATATAACTCCCCCGGCTCCCCGCTCGCACTTTGTGGCGCCCCCGCCATCATCGCCTGCACCCCTACCCCCATCGCGCTGCCGTCTTTTTCACGTATTCCTGCAGCTCGCGGATGTACGCGCCAGGGAATCCCCGAGATATTATTAATTCGTTGATATTAATTAATAATCAGAAACAGACGTGGCTTGCAGCGGCTTATTTCGAGGCGATAATTATTTCAGTGGAGTTTGGGGGGGGGAGGGCTGTTGTAGGGATGTTCCATGCTAAATGTGTGCGGATTTCCAATAAAATTTGTTTGATTTTCATGTATAATGTGATTTTTCTTTGTGCGTATTATTTTATGAAAGTGAGACATGGATCAGATCCGTTGGAAGGTGGAGATCAGATCCAACCAAAGCCACGAATTTCAGAGTTATGGAAAGAATCGAAAGTTGGACAAATTAATTCGAATCGAAGGTCTAAAGATCCTTAAAGGAATCTGAGGATCTTGAAGAATTTTGGGTTTCAGAAAAATTGGAAAGTTTGAAAGTTGTAAAGTTTCGGAATATTTTAAAGTTTTAGAACTTTAGAAGTTGCAGAAGTTTTAGAATTTCTGGAATTTTGGAGAATTGTTAGATTCTGAAGCTCGGGGAATGAAGAAGTTTTGGAATTTTGAATTTTTCAAATTTTCCAAAAATCTTGGATAATTTCGAAGTTTTGGAAATTTTACAAGTTTGGAAATTTTCAGTTTGAGAATTTTGGAAGTTAGGAAAGTTTTAAAAGGTTTGAAATTTTGAAGTTGCGAAGTTACGCAATATTTGAAGTTTTCAAACTCTGGAAACTTTGGGAATTTTGGAAGTTTCGGAAATTTAGAAGATTGTCAATTTCTGAAGTTTCGGAAATTTATGAGAGTTTTGAAAGTTTTAGAATTTCGAGGTTTTTGAGAATCTTGGAGAATTTTGGAGTTTAGAAGAATTTTAAAGTTCAAAAGTTGTAAAGTTTCGGAATATTTCGAAGTTTTGGAACTTTGGAAGCTGCAGAAGTTTTGGAAGTTCTGCAATTTCGAAAAATTATTAGGATCCGAAGCTTCGGATATAATGAAAGTTTTAGAATTTTGAAGTTTCTTAGAATCTTGAAGAATCATGAAATTTTGCAAAACTATTAAGTTTAAAATTTGTTAAGTTTCGGAATTTTGGAAGTTTAAAAAAATTTTATATGTTCAAAATTTCGGAATGGCGAAGTGTCGAAATATTTGGAGTTTTAAAATTTCAGAAGCTTCGGAAATTTCCGAAGTTTTGGAAATTTTGAGGATTATCGATTTCTGAAATTTCGAAAATGTATGAGAGTCTCGAAAATTTCAGAATTCGAAGGTTTTTGCTAACGTAATTCTTCAAATCCCAAGGCAAGAAATAATATGCGCTATGTAATACATGATTCCGCAAAAACAATCGATTAATTGGGTGGTGACGAACGCCTGATTTGGCACGAAATCTCCCATAAATCGTGTCGCATGCCGTATGCTAATTAAAGAGCTCGAGCTGTGAATTTTCCGCGGTTTTCGCCCTGTTATCCACAGCCCGTTACCCGCGACCCCCCCCCCCCGCCCCCTCTCCCCTTGTTTCCGGCAAATTCTCGCCCTCGAAACACCCTGGAGACCCCGTTCCACACATTTAGCGTCGCACTCACTTTTTTCCCCGTTGATTTAACAGGGGTTCGAAGACATCGTTTTAATTGCTTCGGGGTGCCATGGGAGTTACTAGTCATATGCAAAATGAAACGAGCACTTTTTTCCCTTAATTAGCATATTTCATCGGAAGGTGCGCATCTTCAGATGAGAAAAATAAAATCCGTTTCATACGTGTAACTTAAAAATAAAAAGGGTTTAAAATTTCGACATTTCAGTAGACATTACCTGAAATTCCGTATTTATAGGTTTGTGAGCAGAAATTTTTTTTGGGTGGCCAAGAAGCAAATTTTTTTCATTAATGTTGGGCTTATGTACTTTGGAAAAGTTGATGAAAGTTTAGAAAGTAGATGGCTTTTTTACATGAGTGTACAGTATTGTATAAACTTATAAGAACAAATTGGTCATGAATTTTTGAGTTTCAGATTTTTTTGAAATGGAGTTTTCTTTGAAATTAACTCGAAATAGAATTTTGAAGATATAAGGTATTCAAAGAAAGCTCTCAAACGACACGATTACACCAGAAATGAAGTCAATCAATTGAGGACGAAGCCAGAAATTTCGTTCGGGGGGAGGTGAGGTGATTTTTACTCGAAATTAATTCAAACAATGTAAAAAGTAAAATGCTATATATCAGAGAATTATAAATATTAGCTGAATTCTCAGAGTTTTCAATACTTTTTGATATCTCTAAAATTTCAAGAATGTTTGAAATGCTGAAAATTGTCAAAATTTTCTCGACTTTAGAAATTCTCGAAATACTTCAAACTTTGAAGATTGGCAAAATTGTTGAAAATCTTGAAATGTTCGAAATCTCCGAAATTATTAAATTTTTCGAAGTTTCA